>DF358303.1:7999-34310 GCA_000787875.1 Solanum virginianum
CACAAGAACACATTTTAAACCAATAATACACAAGGATATCAATTTACAACAATTTGGGGTTCATACAAGCTTAGGTTCCAAATTCAAAATTTCCTTCTATAAGCTTCATTCTCAACTAACCAATCATATTTTCGTGACTACTTATTCATAATAACACCATTTAATACCATAGAAACCATTAATTAAACTCAAAAGATGAAGAATCAAAACTTACCTCAAAGCCCTTTTCAAGACTTCAAATCTTTACAATCGAAAATCTACGGGTTTTGTCGAGAAACCAAACCTTCTACGACTCTTGGGGGATCACATATACCAAGCTTGAAGCCTTAGAATCGAAGAGAGAAGCAAAAACACAAATTTTTTTGTGTGATACTGTTCATGGCCGAGATCCATTGTTACTTCGTATGCTCATTTTCACAAACCTTTACAAGGATTCCAAATAACAAGCTCAAATCCCTAGAATCGAAGAAAGAAGCAAAAACACAAATTTTTTTGTGTGGTACTGTTCATGGCCGAGAGCCATTGTTACTGTTCACTCCTCTCTTGATTTTTTTCTAAGTATGAAAGAATGCCTTGTTCCTTGTATATATAAACATGAGTGAGTATGTATAAAAATAACACTTGGCCTCTTATTTTTGCAACTCATATAATGTATTTTGTACTATATTTATTTTGGGTATGACAGGACCCTGTCCCATCTCGTCTATCAGTATGTCTGTATAGAGGTCTGTGGACTCCTGTGAGTATGGGTTATGTCAGTCCATTTGTATATTATGTTTGTATGCTAAGAGTTGGAAACATATCAGTCAGTTTGGATATTACATTTGCTTGTTGTATTTGTTAAGCGGTTTAACCGCAACGATGACCTTGTCAGTACATATATGGATATGCATGTTGATCTGCCTTTTCTGTCTGTTGGAGTTTTCTGATTTTAAGTGGCTAGTCAGTAAAACAGAGGAAACTCTATCGAAATTTTTGTAAATGGAATAGTAACTATTATTTGAGTTTGGCTTGAAAATTCTGTTTAGGTGCCCCAATAGGGTATCAGTCACGGCCCATAGGTTGGGTCGTGACAGGTGGTCTAATTGAAATGAATGGAAAAGGTGGATGGAGAAAGAGGATGATGGGAAAAAGTTGTAAAAATGCAATCTTTAAAGCGAAAATGGTTTTAGAATGAAGTTTGAGGAATTTTCATAGAAATGGTCATCTAAAGACAAATCAATTTTACAAGGGTATGTAAAGTGGTAAAAGATTTAGATCTTAGGGTTCGCAGAAAGGGAAATGTAGATAGTGTGTGTGTAGGTTTAGAGGAGTCGACTTTCCTATCTAAGGAGGAAAGCATTAATCTTGAATTTGTGGTGGATATGAGCAATTGGGGAAGTTATTTTGGATGTGGAAATTGGGGTTTTTGTTTACTAGCATTGTGGAAAGAAGTTTTTTTGTTAGGTGGATTTTACTTATTTTGTAGTATCTTTGTATATCAAGACATCAGAAAAGTGAACCAAAAACTAGCAAAAAACTATTGTTTTGGTATAATTTGTAAATCTAGCAGTGATTGGCTTTTAAGGAGGAGTTTGGTGAGTAACTAAGTTGGATCTGTTGACTTTGGATGAGTTGTGAGTGTCTTTTCTTTAATGGTTTCTTCCAGAATTAAATTCATCTAGATGCCACTTGCCTTATTCTCAGGAATGGATCTATTGACTATACAGTCTGTATGGAAGAGTTCTTGTGTCACTGAAAAGATCTAATTTTGGGTTAATTTTTTATGTTTGGTAGATCAACATAGTGGAAGATGTTACTATTGCTCAAAATAATAATAATAATAAACTTCTGTTTGGTGCAAGATGATTATATTTCTCTTTCAAAAAGAGGAAATCATAATTTTTTGGGAAATATATCACATGCATATCCTAGAGTCTAGGACCTAGACCAAAGAAGTGGAAATAATAATTCTTTTTTTTCAGCGGTCAGATGAACCAAGCGGCATACAATAAACTAATTAATTCTATCCATGGGTGTTTGAGACGAGGGTTTTCACGAGTCAGCCTCTTTACCTCTATGAGGTAGTGGTAAGGTCTGCGTATATTCTACCCTCCCCAGACCCTACTCGTGGGATTTCACTGGGTATGTTATTGTTGATCTTGAAAGTCATCTTTGACTTAGTTACTGTCCAAACTTGGCCTGCTGTGAATTAAGTCGCTTGTGTATGTAGCAAAATTTCTCTTTATGCATGTATCTCTTCCTATATTCTTATGTTTTTTTTCATCTGAGCATTATCTCCTTTGTAGTGGTGTTTTTTTGCTTGTTTGATGGACTATATTGGAAAATCTATCTTGAAATCGAGAGTCTCTTCATTGTTGACGTCTTTATCTGTTCTTATATTTATGGTTTTTGTTGGTTAAAGGATTGGCACCTTTGTTGGAAAAAGAAATATTCAAAAAAAAAATTTACAGTAATTTATTTTCTACACTTTGTGCAGTTTTGTCTAGTTGGCAGATCAATCGCTTTTCTATATTTTACATTTCATTTTCTTAAGATGTGTAAAATTAATAAGACTAACTGTAGTATGTGAGAATGTATGGAGATGTAGACATTTACTCTTTGTCCTTATATTTCGTGAGATACAAAAAGATATGGTAATACTTAAAAATTGTAGGAATAACATTGATCATATAATTACACTACTTTCTTGACATATGCTTTGTACGTATGTCCAATGTAAATGTTTATAGACCTATTAGAATGATTAAAGATGATTGAATTATTGTAAGCTTGCATTTCTCCTACCACTAGAATTTTCGAGGAATAAGACTCCAAAGCTGAATTTGTAAAATTAAACAGTGACGCTATAGTGGACTTTGTGTACGTCCTTTAGTTTCTTTAGATAAAGTGTATTCTTGTACTTACCCTTTTGCTTCCTAATAACTAGCAGAACTATTAATTCATTTTCCTTAAATAGGCTCTACTACATGAACCGTATCAGATTTGTTTGGACAAAAATCTGGCAGGTTCTGGGTGAGTGAATTTGTCCTATTTCCTATCTTTGAATATTTACTCAAGGTCTAGATACAAGAAAAAAGAACTGCTGCTATGAGTCATTATAGGTAAGCAACTTAATTTTACTTCTGTCAATTTTCACTTTAGATATTATTGTCATTTTAAAGCTTCAGTTCAGTCCATCCAGTTTTCAGTTGATGGTTCTTGTAGGTGTGAGTAATTAATGCTTCATCAGTTTAAAATCGAATTTTTGATCATGCGTTGCACGTGCATATAAATATTCTTGAACAATGTTAACATATTTGGAGCATTTGTAGATTTAGAAGTAGGAAGGCCAAGAGCAAGGAACCAAAGAAAATTTTTAGCAAGGATTTAAAACTGAAAGAAATGAAATATGATGTCTCTGTGAATGCATGGTGTTTTTGATCAAATAATAAAATTTTATAAATCAATGGCATTAAATTTCTGAATACCAGGGGTATACCAAAAATAGAAAATCTTACAAAAAGATATGAACATCCAGTTTTCTCTACCTACAGGGATCTCATGGGTGCACCAAATGGAAATCAGGGATATAAGGCTATTCCTTAGATGTACATAGTCCTTCTCTCTACTATTAAAGCTCTCTTATGATTACATGATATCAGACTTTAGCATAGAAGCAAATACACCTAAATCAAACCTAGCAGGGACGTTTGATGATATTCCAATTAGACCTAAATAAATGATTTATATTTTATCTATCACTCAACCAGGTCTCATGGAAGCACATTGGATAAATCGGGATAAGAATGCTTTATCCAGTAGTGGCCTCGAAATATGTATTATCATAACGCTAGCTATTAAAGTTACTGCTCTCATTATTTCAATTTGTTTGTCTTACTTACCTTTTTAGTCCCATTTAACAAGAATGCCTCTTTTTGAAACTATTTAATTTCAACTTTCCACGTAGCATGTTTAAGGCTACAAGGTTAAAGAACATTTTGATATATGCTACATATCTTTAGTTTAAGACTATAAGATTCAAAAATCTTCTTTACTTTATTAAACATTGTGCCAAGTCAAAACCAAACAAACAAATTAAGTGAAATGGAGGGAGTACTAACTTTAAATCACTCTCCTAAACCGGTATTTCCACTAGTGCAAAAGCTACCGCTTCAAGAGCTTGGCTACACATATTGTAACAGTGCTCAGAGCATTTATCTCGCTGCTTTACATTTATTGTTTTGAACTTTTACATATTTATTGTTTTCTTTTCACATGTATTTATTTACTGGTTGCAAGCTTCAAAAACTTTTTGTCAATTTCCTTTCCAAGCACAATACAGTAGTCAAAGTGAGGTAGCTGGGGTATTTCACTTTGTTATGCTCCTTAGACTCTTCTTTCAATTGGAAACTTTTAGTAAATTTTACAGGACATTTAACTTGAAGTGTCAAATCTGAAGAGCTTTAGGTTGCGTATTAGAGTTGCAGGCTAATAGGTCAGTATGATTATATTGATGTCTAACTGTGGGTTATAGTATGGTAGTAGGTTTAGTCATGCCTGTATATCTTGAGTTGTCATTATCCGTCTTTATATGTTGATTTTATCGTACTTGCATACTATTATGTGTTTTTCCATATTAGTAGCTCATTTTGTTTTATTTCTTTTCCTTTCCTTTTTTTTATATATCTAGTCTATTCTGCTTATGGGTTTTCGAGACGAGCTAGAGCTCCCAGGAAATAACCTCTCTATCTCTATGAGGCAGTGATAAGGTCTGCGTACATTCTACCCTCCCCAGACCTAGTTGTGAGATTCCACTGGGTATGCTGTTGTTGTTGACTATATTTAGCGTACCATTGATCCTTTAATTGAAAACTCACCTACTCAGGGAATTGATGCTGAAGAGGGTGAGCCTGATCAAGGCGGTGAGCTTGGTTTATTTTACTATTTGTCTGACAGTTATTAGTCATTGTTCTTTGGTGTGATCAAATAACAATGGTTAATTAGTCATTGATCTAAGATTAAATGTGGTTTCTCACTAAAAATTAGAGTGAGATGTTGTTTGTTTCTTAATTTTGATAATTGATTAATTGTCTTGTGTGTGTTATTTACTTGATACCTCTAAATATTTTGGTTAGATAAAAAAGAAACAACTTATTTGATCATTACTAAGTCAAGTTTCGAGAAGACATTTTTTAAAGTCTTGACTAGTTTCTTTAATCTAGAAAAAAAAATCTTCATTATTAAATCTGTAAATAATATTTTATAAAAATGTATAGTAAGGATTGACCTTTCTTCTAGTCGTACACACACCAGGAACTTAATGCATCAATTTTATTTTATTTTTTATTTATTTTGCAGATTTGATCATGTGATTATGTGTTTTTTTTTTAAGTTTCAAGGATAAGGTTCTTAAGTAATGGGGCTGGATCAAGAAATAGTTTGAAGGTCTGCAACATATTTTTTTGCTTTGATCATATGTATTTGTATACAATGAAATTTTTTGTTGTTGTCGATACAATGATAACTGAAATAATAGCTATTACATAGTTGAATTTTCTTGTACTACAAGTATTTGTAATATTTGACTCAAAAATATTTTTGCTCTAATTTTGTGAAATACTATTAGAAGTTGTTAATAGCTATACATTAATTTTAGAGAATTTGATTTATAACACTAAATATTGTTCTTTAGTAATGAGAAGGTTCTTACCTTTTGCAATGACATAAAATTTGTCACTGATAGTCAGTTAATTTTGCAGCGAAAGCTATACATTTGATTTATACCACTAAATATTGTTCTTTATTAATGAGAAGGTTGTTACCTTGTGCAATGACATAAAATTTGTCACTGATAGTCAGTCGATTTTGTGGCGAAAAAAGTCGCTACTAATTAGTATATATAGCAGCGACAAAATGTTGCCACTGAAAGTTGGTTGATTTTATGGCAGAAGAAAGTTGCGATTATTGATAAGTTTTTGTGGCAACTTTGTTACCACTAAAGTTCATATTTTAGTAACGGTACCAAATTTGCCACAATTAGTTCATAATTTTATGTGGCGATGATGTTGCCACTAAAGGTCATATTTTAGTAGCGACTTTGAAAATATTTGTGGTGTAAATTATTTTTTGTGGCATATTAGTTTTTAAATTGTGATGAATTATGTCGCCACAGATTAAGTTTCTTGTGGCAACATTGTTTTGTCATGACAAATAACCTTTAGCTGTGGAACTACCAATGAAATAGTTGTTGCTGCTATAGGTCTTTGGTGGTGACTACTGAGCCTTTAGTAACGATATTCGTAGCCACAATAAGTCTTATTTCTTGTATTGTTCCCAGTCTGATGAGGAAGGCACTGAGAGGACGGGGAGCAACATGCCCTAGATGACTCATTCTAGAGAGGAGCCGAGTTTAGAGAAGGCCTCCAGAGATAGAGGAGATGTTGAATCCTCGATTGCACCATCATCTTCTTTAGCACCGGATCCTATTGTTAATCAGTGGTGCTTGAAGGGATGGAGGCCATATTCATAGAGGGCATGCAGCCCAAGGAGTGGGGCAAACCTACCCGCTCGATATATGGGGAGCCCCGAGTTATTAATGATGGGTTGAGCCATATTCCATGTCTAAAGGACACGATGACACGATATGGGCTCGAGTGGTTGATGGAGAGGCTTGGGCGATATTCCTTGATTCTGGTATGAGAGTTTTATGTAGCCTACGCAGCCACGATTCTTTAAGATCTTCCCAAGGGGAAGAGGCCTCTCACATGGCCCAGATTGATAGAGGTACTAGTGAGAAGGGGGCGGGTCGATATTTCAAAGGAGATGATCCGCCGTGTACTTTTTAGTCTCGAGTACCGTGCCCCGATTTTGATAGTTGACTTCAATTGTAGGTTAAGGCAGGCTAGAATTGCATTGATTACACAGCATCTGGTATAGAGAACTGCACTTCTCAGATGGGTGGTCGAGCACATTGTGGAGCAGGGTCTAGAGCCAGCTTGGGTCAGCATCCATACAGAGGCAATTGTAAAGGCTTCCCTCTCTTTCCCCGCCAAATTTTGGTGGGCGGTTGTTAGATCTCGCATCCAGTCTACACTAGCAGATAACACACTTACACCGTAGCGAGCAATATTGCTTGTTAGTATCTTAGCTGGCTATGACATCGATTGGGCTCGGCTTATAGCAGCATACATACATGAGTTAGCACTCAAGCGGGCCACTTCAATTTCATTTTCGGTCTTGATCTACCGACTCTGCATAGAGTCAAACATAAAGATATTGCATCATCATAACCAATTAGTGGTGGCCCAACATACTTTAGTGCCCAGCCTGATAAAGGCTGATGAGAATCAAGTGGCGCTTCAATGGACACAACCTCCACCACCACACCGATGTTCGCCCTAGAGCCACCATCGATGTTCGCCCCAGAGCCACCACCTGAGGTTCGATAACTACCACCACCACCATTATTGCTGCTACTACTGATTTAAAACCCTAGCAGCCTAAGGTGCTCGATGTTAAGAGGGGTCCTACTATAGCTGCTCCTGCACTAGAACCCATCACTTCACAGCCTTCTACACCGGGCATAGTTTATGTGTCTATAATTTCTATTCAGGCTATGATGCAGCGATTCTCACGTGCTGAGGCCCAGTTATCTCAGCTTATCCAGCAGCTCAGGCCATATGCCCGGCAAACTATAGCAGACTTAGAGGATAGGAACCGAGCATTCACCATCTCTATTGTTTAGGATCGTGTTTCTAGAATGGATGCTCGTATTGATGCCTTTGAGGCCCGGGTCCAGAAGAGGTTTGCCGAAGCGCAACCTTCAGACTTGTCAGCCATACTTGAGAAGATTGCAAAGCTTCTGGCTGATGTGACATCATCACTTATGGCGCCCATTATAGTACTAGAGGAGACACCTTCGGCATCGTTGTTTGGTCTACTTACCTCGAAGGATTCCACACAGCCTTCCCACAGGAAGAGACCCCTTATGAAGGGTGATAAGACAGATGAGAGGCATGTGCATCAGAAGCTCTTCGAGGATGAGGAGGATGTTCTCGATCTGGCCTTGAGGATATCAAAGCATGATGAGAAGTTGAGGCTAGCTCGTCAACATGATAGGGCGATGGGTATTGGTCCCTTAAGACAGAGCACAATAGTTGATGAGACTACCCAGTAGGGAGAGGTTACCCAGAATCAACTCGACACTGGCGCTTAGGTGCCGAGGTATGTTTTTGGCCCCTTCTATTCTATGTTTGCTCGATTTCATGCATTGAGGATAATGCCCAACTTTTTCGATGGAGTATGGGTATTTATGGGCCTTGGTAAAGTCTGAGTAGCTTATGATCCATAACTATCCATATTTTGGTCTCGAGCTTATCTTGCTTGTATTCTTTTTCCTCATAGATATTTAGTTTTTGTTTAACCAACACGTTTAGGATGTTTATATAATATATGTAGCACATAGTACTAATACTTATGACATATACCATGTTTTGATATTTGTTTTAAAAATTGGTACCCACCAAAACTTTTGATTAGTAATTAAATGGCAACCATGCATATTTGGGTGTTTGACAATATTTGTTCTGATAAGCGCGGGTAATTGAGACATGAAGAATGATCTATGAGTTTTTTGGTTGACTATGTATGCAATGCCATGTGAGTGTGACTTATTTTGCTAGATTCATGCATTTTTGTGCTAATTCAAAACTTGCCTTGTTACTCTAAGTTAGATCGTAGATTAAATGGATTAGGAAGGGATCTTAAGCCTTTGTTCTTTAAATTAGTCCACTTTAGCCTAAAATGACCTACCAAATGAAATTTTATCCCTTGTTCCAAATATTTGAGCCTTACATGAATCGATTCTTTCTTAACACCTAATTAGCCTAACCTTGTCTAGTAAAAACCTTGAAATTGGCCCTGGTCTATCCTTGAGCATTGTGAACCTTGATTTAGGCAAAAATCCTAAGTTGAGGGTGGCTACCAAAAGTGGTTGTGGTTCGGGAAATAGATATTGTGTACTTCAATATAGGTTAAAAGCCTAAGTCAAGGGTGGTTGGTGTAGGGATAAAATCACAAAAATAAGATGGTGAGTTGCGAATGAGAAGCAAAAGAAGAAAATGATGCACCAGGTGTAAGAAGAAGAAGAATATGCCTTAGATTGACATTAAAAGTAAAATGAAGTGTAAAAATGAGGCAAAATTTGAAAAATGAGAAAATACTCAGAAAACCTTGAACGTGAAAAGGGGAGAATGAGTTGAAAATATTAGAGTTGGTAAGGTGAAAGTGTTGAAAAGCGTGGTTCAAGGATGACCTTTAGTCACTATTGTTCCAAAATGCCATACCAAAGCCACCTGAGCCTACATTACAAGTCTAGAAAGTCCTAAAGTGATCTTAGTCCAGTTAATTGAAAGTCTAAGTCATAAGTATAGGGGCAAGCCTATGGTATTATTCATTATGCATGAACATCTTCTGTGAAAGTAAGTGTTTTGGCTTAGTCCTAAGACTGAAATTGAAATCATTATTGAGTGTTAAAATGAGACTTCTTTCTATGAGGGCATTTGCATTATATTTTTAGCATTTGACTTGTTCAACGATTGTGGACTGTTGATATTCCTTTACTTGTCATAGTTATGTTGTCAAATGCATCAATGTGTTTTGGTTTGCTAAATAGCTATCTGATCTTGTTATGAAAAGCTAGTGTGGGTACCTGAGTTGAATTGAGTTTGGTGTATGTCATTGGGTTGAGATCTATGTGTTGCTATATTGTTATATAGATTGAGTCGTTGCTTGAGGACAAGCAACAGTTTTAAGTTGAGGGTGTTGATGTTGCTGTCAAAATACAACACATTTGATACCTAAAACTTAGGATTTTGTGTGTTCTCAATGCGACTTTATGGTGTTTATGAGTTTTTGTGTGTGTTTTTGCAGGAAAGTAGGTTGACATGATTTTTTGGAAAAGTTGTAGGTTTTTTTGGTTTTTAGGGCAATGCGAGACCCTCCACGAGTCATAGAGTAGTCTACAAGTCGTAGAGGACAATTTCATGGCAATTTTCAGCGTTGGATGAAACCTAATATTCAGTTATATGAAAAGGCAACACGAGTTATAGATCTATCCATGACTCATAGAGAGGATTCATAGCAGTTAAGTCCAAGAGTTATGAGGCTGGACACAAGACTCCGATTACGACTCATAAACCCAGTTACGAGTCATAACTGTGTTTCGTAAAGTCGCTGATTAATTTTTCTAATTTTTTTGGGACTTGTTTGTAAATACTATAAATAGTATAATTAAGTTATTTCTAGTGGGAGAGAGATAATAGAACATTAGAGAACGTCATTAGAATACTTTTTAGGATTTTGTTCTTGGAGACTCAATATTGGAGAGGAGAATACACTTGTGGATTCATTGTATCTTTCAACCTTGTGATTCTCAATACAAATTGGGTTAGCTTGTTCTTCAATTTATTTAGGGTAAGTGATTAAGTATGTTTTCTCAATTTATAGATTTTTTATCTACCCATAGCATGAGTAGCTAAACCCACAAAATGGATTATGGGAACCATGAAGATCTAACCAAATAAACCCGGGTTATTTGCAATTCTTAGAATGACTATTTGCATGTATTAATCAATTCTCTTTTTATTGAATGTTTTCTAGTGGTGGCCAACATTAGAACTCACCTAGTATTACCTTCTCGATCCAGGTGGTAATGAATAGGAAAAGAGATTGATTAACAAGATTCGATGATGTGTTCTCTTCTAATAAACCGAACTAGATTAAGGGGAGTGTCATGACCCAAAATAGGGCCTAGATGTGACACAATGAATGGGGAACCTAAAGGAACCCCAAACAAGCCTTTTAGTATATCATACACACATCCTTGGTAACGAAAGCAAAATAGAACAACATAAGAAACATAAACTAGGGAAATTGGACTAAAGAAAAGAGTTAAAACATTTGAATAACATAAGTGGGTCAAATCTCAAGCATAATACAAAACTTGTCCAACAACACCTCTAGCATAGAACTTAGCAGGGGCTAAGACAAATAACAAGACTCACCCTCATAGTCAAAGCATACCATAAAGAAAGAGAGCCTTTAATACATAGCATAAGAACATAGATATTATCCTCGGAATGGAGGACTCACCAACTAGCTTGAATAGGAACCACTAGCCACATGGAGTAGGAGGATGACCAAAAGGAGCTCCGGTTCCTACATGGTAACATCATGTAGACATAGAGTATGCGTTAGTATGTAAGAATGTACTAAGTATATAGGATGCAATTTAACAAGAGAAAGACAACATGATCAAAATGCATAACATAGACTAGATAGCATAGCAACGATATGTCATGTATGAATTGTACTTAAAGTAACAAGAGATAAGCATCATAATTGAAATGCATAAGCATAGGCAATGAGTAACATATAACAATATGGCATGCATAAAAGATGTCTGAAGTAAATCATGCTTACATAGATCATAATATATATGTAAGAAGAGACTATCATTATAGTGTTCATAGTTCATCAAGGTACAAACCCCTTGATTGGTTGGTAGATCGTCTTACCCTACCACCCTTGGTGATTAAGGTACAAACCCCTCAATTGGTTGTCAAGGTACAAACCCCTCGACATGGTTGTCGAACATACCACCTTCCACCATAGGTGATTGAAGTTTTAACCCCTTAATTAGGTTAATGAGGTATCGACCCTCAATTACGTTAATGAGGTATCAATCTTTCTGTTAGGTTAATGAGGTATCAACCCCTCAATTTGGTTAATGAAAATCACACCCTCCATCAAAGTGGTCATCTCACAACACTATAGAGCAAAATACCATAGATATACATTTCTTTAATCATCATAAGGTCATTCAACTCATATGTCATGCATTAGGCCTTCAACAACTCAAGATACATAATCCGGACATTTTATTAAAAATTTGGCAGATGTGTAATGCTAGTGTAAAACCATGCAATTCAAGAGTGGAATTATTCTAGAAAATTTAGTGTAAAATCATCAATAGATACTTGGTAACACCCTCAAACAATATATGTCAAAACCCTTTATCAAATCTCACAATATATCTTAGATTCATATCTCAAAATATGCTAAAACAATCACAATTTCATGAGACCCCAACATAGTATGCAATGAAATTCATAATAAGTAAGACTCATGAGTAAATCAACTTTAAATCATGCAATTTAGGTAAAAAGGAAACTTGGGCATCATGGGTGAAATGACCCAATGGTTGAAACCCACATACCTTGACTTTGACACTGCACGAAATAACACATTGGTCGCGTCGCGCCAGGGCGCGCCTGCTCACTATTTTTTTTGCTCACTTTGAATTTTTGAAATTCTCTACGGTTGCTTAAAAAGTGAGTTAGACCCATTTTTGACTCAATTTAACCCTCTGATCAAGAATATAAAGTCGGATTTTTAATATCACACACTAATTTTGAGATATATGGAAATTACGATTCCGAACACTTCCGAGGCACATTTTCAGCCACTTTTTGGGGTCGTTTCAATATCTCTCCCTTGGGAATATTCGTCCCTGAATGTCAAAGAAATGCATATAAGACAAATAAACAAGATGACTTCAGGATATACGAGAATGCAACAATGCACTTAAACATCATTTTCAAAAACCTCAACAGAACTGTCAAAATCAACGTGCACTTGTCAATATAAATATGAATGTATGAAAATGACATGAGGGCTAAGACTTATGACTTGGAACCATGGAAAAAGGACTTGACGCATTATTATAAGCTTGTGTAGAATGAAGGAGGTATGGATATTGCTTTTCCATGCTCGCTCCGACTCCCTGAGGGACACTTTCGACTCGACGATTCTTCCAAAGGGCCTTGACTAACACTACCTCCTTATCAATCACATCTCTACCCATCCAGCTAATGCCTCCACCAGGACCTTCTCCTAAGATAACTAATCCTCCATAACACCCACGACCTCAAAGAGTTCTATAACACTAGAGTCACCAACACATCCCTTCCTATGGGCAGGCTAAAGTCTATGCTTCTCTGTTACCACAAAAACCATCTGTACTTCTTATGGCTAGATTTTGTTATCCATATCCATAGGCAATTCCCATTCACATGCAACCTCACCAATCTTCCTCTACACCCTATAAGGACTCATACCCAATCTTAACCCAATTGTCAACCTCAAACACATATCGCCCACTAGTACCTTAAACCATCATCTTCCCCTTGGGAGGTAACCTCCCCTATACCATCCTTCCACCCAAAACTTCCAACTCTAATAAGGCGGAATCAAGGCCTTGCTCAAACTAGGCCTCTTCAACCAAAGAAGATTTGGAGCCATCAAGAACACTACACCACCATGCTCAACTTCCTCCAACCTAACCCCCACTCTAGCCATTTGATGGACCTCTCTAGTCACCCCTTTTGCCACCATCATCAACATATGCTAGGCCACTTAGAGCACCGACTACAACATTAGCCTTACTAGGAAAATAATGCACACTCATATTATAATCCTTAAAGAGTTCTAACCACCTTCTTGTTATCCTCAACTCACACCTATCATATTTAGCAAAAAACCTCTTATCCCCCAAGACTTACAACACTACCCCCAAATGGTCCACAAGCTCTAAATAAATCAATGCTCTACCACTAGAGGCCACCTCCAACACATCAAGGTAAGGTTTTAAGACCCTATTCATGAAACCTAATAATATATCCAGTTCATAAGTCAATCAAACAACTCCACCAATACTCGAATGCTCACTCCTAGCCCAAAAGACACCTAGGGATATCACCTATCCTCATCCTCACTTTGGGATAAAACATGAATCACAAATCAATCTTAGAGAAGTGACTATCCCATTGTAGTTGGTCCAATAGATCATCCATCCTTAACCATCATATTACAACCTTACTGGTCCTACACTCATTGGAACCATGATATGCATATAGTCAAACCACCTTAAGACCTCCAACCCATCAAACCAAATTCAACCAAGATCAGAAGACAATATTTAATGCAATAAGGACATGGAGCAACCCTTATAGGCCTTTCTATCACCAATAGACTCACATAACCAAATCTTTCTAGCAATAAAAAGAATAATGAAAGAAATAGCGACTCCCGAAACCATCAAAGCATGCACAATAAAATCAAGGAAAACCTCTAACTTACTAGTAGCATCATCGGGCACCTCATCCCCTCCTTGCCTTCTTTGGAGAGCATAGAACCGATTACGTTTTGGAGCATCCCCTTGATCTACATCACCACCTCTAGCCTTTAGCATCATCGGGCACCTCATCCCCTCCTTGCCTTCATTGAAGAGCATAAAACCGATTGTGCCTTTCGGCACCACCTTTAGGACGAATATCTTCACCCTTGCCTTGCTTACGAGGATAATCTTTCTTCTTATGCCCCTCCACACCACAAAAGAAACAAGCATTGGTGTCCTCAAACATGAGCCTCTATGAACCTTACCACATGTTTGACACATAACATCATCTCTATCTTTGGGACTTTAAAACTTTCCTTCAAAATGGGCTCTCTTGAGCTCTTTACCCCTTCTTTTCCTCATCTTTTCCTCCTCTAATTATTTAGCATATGTTATTAGGCCAGACAAATCCATGTTACTTCTCAACATAGCAGATCGTCATTCTTCACTTACCAAATCGGATACACCCATCACGAACTTGTTTATCCTAGACCTCGAGTGGGCAACTAAGTGTGAAGAATATTTTGAGAGTTGGTTGAAAAACTTGTTTATCCTAGACCTTGGATCGACCACCAATTGGGGAGCATATTTAGAAAGTTGGTTGAACTTGAGGGCATACTCCATCACACTCATTGACCCTTGCTTCAACTTAATGAACTCCACGATCTTGGCCTCCCTAAGCTCAAGAGGAAAGAACCGGTTAAGAAAAGCCACCTTAAACTTCTCCCATAATACCATATTATTGTTTTACTTCTCCTCCTTCCATTGAATATACCATATTTGGTCCACCCCCTTGAGTTGGTAGGCCGCCAACTCCACCTTCTCTTCCGATCTAACACCCACAATAGTCACTACTTTGTACATCTCATCCACAAATTCTTAGGGGTCCTCATCCACCTTAGACCCATAGAACTCCGGCGGGTTCATCCTTAAGAAGTGCCTCACTCAAGATGACAGAGTAGGAATATGAAGAGCTTGGGCCCCTTGCTTGATTTGATTGGCCACGACATAAGCTAAGATGGTAAGAGCATCCCAGAATTCTTCATGAGCTGGTTGTTCTTCAGGAGCGGGCTCTTCTTCCTCTTGTGTTAGGTATGATCTAGCATATAAAAAAACAATCTTTAGGGGGGAGTAACCTTACCTCAACTCTATAGCATGATATTGACCATGAAGAAGGGAAACATTTTCTAAAATGTCTCATAGACTCTTGGTCATAGTTGTGGTGCACAACACAACCATGAAGAAGACCCTAATTGACATGGTGTGTTGGACATCGAGGACCTAACAACCTAGTACTCTGATACCAAGTTTGTCACGACCCAAAATAGGGCCTAGACATGACACGATGAATGGGGAACCCAAAGGAACCCCAAACAAGGCTCTTAGCATATAATACACACATCTTTGGCTGCGAAAGCAAAATAGAACAACATAAGAAACATAAACTAGGAAAATTGAGACTAAGGGAAAGAGTTAAAACACTTGAATAACATAACTGAGTCAAAGCTCAAGCATAATACATAACTTGTCCAACAATACCTCTAGCGTAGAACTTAGCGGGGGCTAAGACAAGCTACTGGGCTCACCCTCATAGTCAAAGGACACTATAAAAATAGAGAGTCATTAGAACATAGCACATAGACATTGTCCTCGGAATGGAGGACTCACCAACTAGCTTAAATAGGAATAACAAGGCATATAGAGGAGGAGAATGACCAAAAGGAGCTCCAGTTCCTACATGATAACATCATGTAGGTATAGAGTATGCGTTAGTACATTTAAATGTACTAAGTATATAAGATGTAATGATACAAGAGATAAGCATCATAATCAAAATGCATAAGCATAAGAATTAAGTAAGATATAACAATATGGTATGCATGGAAGATGCTTGAAGTAAATCATGCTTACACAGATCATAATACAAGTGTAAGAAGAGACCATCATTATAGAGTTCATAGTTTATCAAGGTACAAACCCCTTGATTGGTTGGTGGATCATCTCACCCTATCAACCTTAGTGATTGAGGTACAAACCCCTCAATTGGTTGTCAAGGTACAAACCCCTCGATATAGTTGTCAGACATACCACCTTCTATCCTAGATGATTGAGATATCAACCCCTCAATTAGGTTAATGAGGTATCAACCCCTCAATTGGGTTAATGAGGTATCAACCCCTTAATTGGGTTAATGAGGTATTAACCTCTCAATTAGGTTAATGAGATATCAACCCCTCAATTAGGTTAATGAGGTATCAACCCCTCAATTGGGTTAATGAGGTATCAACCCCTTAATTGGGTTAATGAGGTATTAACCTCTCAATTAGGTTAATGAGATATCAACCCCTCAATTAGGTTAATGAGGTATCAACCCTTCAATTAGGTTAATGAACATCATGAATATCACACCCTCTATCAAAGTGGTCATCTCACAACACTATAGAGCAAAAGACCATAAATATGCATTCCATTCATCATCATAAGGTTATTCAACTCATATGCCATGCATTAGAACTTTAACAAATCAAGATACGTAATACGGATATTTTATCAAGCTCTTGGCGAATGTGCAATGCTAGTATAAAACCATGCACTTCAAGAGTGGAATTATGCTAGAAAGTTTAGTGTAAAACCATCAATAGATACTTTGTAACACCCTCAAACAATAGACATCAAAATTCTTCATCAAATCTCACAATAGATCTTAGATTCATAGCTCAAAACAAGCTAAAACAATCATAATTTCATGAGACCCTAGCATAGTGTGAAGTGAAATTCATAAATAAGTAAGACTCATGAGTAACTCAACTTTAAATCATGCAATTTAGGTAAAAAGGAAGCTTGGGCACCGTAAGGGAAAGGACTCAATGGTTGAAACCTACATAACTTGACTTTAGAGAATTCCTTGATGAAGATTTGAATGGAGACTTGAAGCTTTGATGAATTCCTTAAGATCCAAAAGAGATTTGCACACTTGAATTTTGAGAGAAGTCTAAGGGTTTGAGAGAGTATTGGAGAATGTCTTGGATGATATGAAGGTGAAATATGGGTAAGCATAGGTACTTTCACATATGGAGTGTTTGAGAGAGTTTTTGGGAATGTCTTGTGTGATATAAATGTGAAATATGGCCAAGCATAGGTATTTTCAAGCATGGAAAGGCTTAGGCCCAAGATCCAAAAGCCTTCGACCAAACTAAAAAAATTGCACGAAATAACACACTGGTGCGCCCTGGCCGCATTGCGCCAGGGGCGCACCTGCTCACTGTCTTTTTTTTTGCTTACTTTCAATTTTTGAAATTCACTACAGTTACTCTAAAATCGGGGTTAGACCCATTTATCACTCAATTTGACACCCTAATCAAGAATATAAAGTCGAATTTTTGATATCACACACAAATTTTGAGATATATGGAAATTACGATTCTGAGCACTTTCGAGGCACATTTTCGAGCACTTTTTGGGGTCATTTCTGGGAGGTTGACTGGGACTATGGGTAATGTTTAGTAATGCATACTATGGGGATGGACAAAGTCACATAGTGAAATTCACCTCTCACCTTTGACCAAAGGGGTTGATGAACTTAAATTACAGTCCTGCATGATATACTTTAGTTGAGAATTAAAGTCAAATTTTTGATATCACACACGAATTTCGAGATATATGGAAATTATGATTCGATCACTTTTGAGGCACATATTCAGGTGCTTTTTGGGGTCATTTCTGGTAGGTTAACTAGGACTATAGGTAATGTTTATTAATGCACACTATGGGGATGGGCAAAGTCACATAGTGAAATTCACCTCTCATTTTTTACCAAAGGGCTTGATGAACTTAAATTATCGTCCTTCATGATATACTCTAGTTGAGAATTGGCTTATCGAGGGATATTAAGTTAGTGAATCATGGGGAACACAATTCTCAAGCTGCTCTCTATAATTGATTGTCTCTTGTTTTAGTTAGTCTAGTTTAATTTCTTGTTAATCATTTCAAACCCCCTCCTTTAGGAATTGAGTTGTTGACACTTGAATTGTTTATGAGTGAATCAATTATGGAAGTCTCCATATTCTCTGTGGGATTCGACCCTAACCTTGGTTAGGTTTATTACTTGACAACGACCATTTTATCCTCCAAAAGAGAGGTATAATTTGGGCATGATCAGATAAATTATGGCAACAACTTTGAGCAACTTCCTAGTGATTCGATTAGCACTACATGGGACCAGTTTAATAAGTGTTTGAGGAGCATCCCTAACCACAATAGTTGATGATGCCTTGGTAGAGATCTTTTATCATGCCTTGGTGGAGATCTTTTATCATCCCTGACCACACAATTATGGGGGGCATATTTCTAGATCAACCATTTGCAAGGATTACCAAGCGTATAGAGCAAGTGGTAAAGATGAATCGTGCATGGAGAGAATGGGATAGACCTTCCATGAGGAGTTCATCTGCTATCAATGTGGGTCTAGAGCAAGCCAAAATCAATGAAGAAATTATGCAACAACTTGTTCAGTTTCATACAAGCATGGATGTGGAAATCAAGCAGAATCAGGAAAGAATGATTGCGGTAGTTCATCAACTTTCACGTGCACCCATGTATGATGAGCCATACTATGAGAAGGATATTTGTTTTTCCAATGATCAGATGGGAGTTTCCAGACCAATACCCAAGGGTCCAATTAGGACTATTGACACCAAGTTCAAGGGAACCAAGGTCGGAACTATGGTAGAGATGGAGCTTATCAAGACAACTGGAGAGGTTATTATAATTGGAATAGGGGTCCAGATGCAGATTGGGGTCACAGAGATGACTTTAGAAATGGTCTTTATGTGCTACCATACAACAGAGATGTAGGTACAACCAATTCTAGAATGGAAGAGATGTTTGATCGTCTATTGAAAAAGACCAAGACAGAAGATGAAACTCTAAGGGGCATAAAATAGGATATTTCAAGCATTAATCAAAAGATAGAGTATTATTCTGTGGCGATTAAACAACTTGAACAACAGCTTGGTCAAGTATCAATTTAGTTAAATCAGCATCAAAAGGGCACATTACCTAGCAATACAGTGCAAAATCCTAAGAATGAAGGGCAATATAAGGTGGTTACTACTATCCTCATATGCTTGTTAATGTAGAAGATGTTCGTGAGGAGATAGTTGCAGATAAGGATATCGATAAAGAAGATGATTATTCCAAGGATAGAGTTAGTGAAGCAGCTCAAGTGCCACAAAGGTATAAGCCTATCCCAAGGCCTCCTCCTCCTTTTCCTCAAAGACTTAAAAAGAGAGAGGAGAAAGGCAAGTTCAAGCACTTTCTCTCTATGCTTAAGCATTTATCTATCAATATCCCATTCATTGAAGCTTTGGAGAAAATGTCGGGTTGTGCAGAGTATATGAAGGACTTGGTTACTAAAAAGCAGACTGTGAGTCAGGAGCTTTCTCAAGAGCTTTAATATTGTAGTGCTATCACTACTAAGTCTTTGATTCAAAAGTGTGAAGACCCAAGTGCTTTTACTATACCTTGCACTATAGGAGATGTGGACTTTGCAAGGGCACTATGTGATTTGGGTGCCAGTATCAATTTGATGCCTCTTACAGTCTACTAGAGACTTGGATTGGGAGCCCCTACTCCAATCAGTATGCGGTTGTTGATGACGGATAAAATGGTAAAGAAACATTGGGGATACTTTGTGATGTGTTGGTTAAGGTTAAGAAATTCATATTCCCTTCAGATTTTGTTATTCTAGATTATGTGGTCGACTTTGACATCCCAATCATCTTGGGAAGATCATTCCTAGCCATTGGATGAGGTCTATTAGATATGGAGGTTGGTGAACTTAGGTTTAGATTAATGATGAAGAAGTTATTTTTGACATTCGTCAGTCCATGAAATATCCAAGTGAGCTTAAGAGTGAGGTACAAGCAATTGGTGAAGTCTAGTAACCAATTTTTCTAAGTTATACCATGACAATAAATCATACGTTACTTGGGAGGCAACCCAAGGTTTTTAATATAATTGCATAGTTATAGGTTTATTTTCAGTTTTTGGATGCATAGCTAGTTATATTATTTGGTTTTGATTGCTATTTTTAACATTGGGTTGGTTACATATAGGGCACAAGTGAATATTATGAAGAGTAAGTATGCAGGTATAGGACTATGTAAGCAAAAATTAGCTAAAATAGCATCAAGTTCAATTTCTATGACTGGTTCTACGAGTCGTAGAGTGATTTACGACTCATATCCCATCTCATAGAAATTTCCAGTGAGTAGAAAAATGTGCACTCCAATCCACAAGCTAACTTTACAACTCGTAGATCAATCTACGAGTCGTGAATGGGGTTCATGGATCTTAGGTAAGTTTCTAAAATTTTGCTAAGTGTTGAGGGTTCTATGATCTATTTATGACTTGTACTCAGGGTTTCATAGACCCAAGCCTAGTAATTTTAACAGCCGACCTGATAAAAGTGTAAAAGAGGGGTCAAATTATTTTGACCTCACTTTTGATCTCATTGACTTCAAATCACCCAAACTTTCCCTTCCCTCTAATTTCTAGCCATCGTTGACCATTTCCCAGTGAGATTTTCGGCACCTAGGGTTTTGTGTTCATTTACCTTCTCTCTCTCTCTTTCAAGTTAATCACTATTCTTGGTAAGTTTTTTGATTTAGTGTTAATCTCTAAATTTGTCTTGTTCTTAATTGTTTAATGTGATGATTGTGATGGGTTTGGGGTTTAAGTATGAAACTCTTGTTGAATTATGAATATGAAATTAGAGTTACCCTTGATTGAATTGCTTAATTGATTCCAAAAATTGGGTATATTTGGCTCTGGGATTGATAATTGTTGTGCCTATGGGATCATTCACCATGTTTGATGGTATGGTATTGAACAATTTATGATTGTAAATTGGTTATTGATAACATAGGATCATGATATTATTTGAGTCAAATTGAGATAGTCGGAATTGTGGGGTATTTGATACTAGATCGTTGTGACAGCGTGAATATATGTGAAATTTTTATGGGTAATGGTTGTTGTGTGCTAAACATGTGGGTGTGTGTGTTCTTGCTTTGTTGCTGGTAGAATTAGTTTTGAAATGTTCTTTGGGATTCGTGTGATGGACTTAGAAACTGGTATTTTTGGTTCACGAGTGTCTTTTATGACTCGTAGAGCAATCTAGAGTCATAATTGCCCCTTGTGGGAAATTCCAATGTATTGATATTCTGAATATCCATCAAACTAGACCTTCTACGAGTCATAGATCACTTTACGACTTGTAGATAGGTTTCATAGATCCCTACCTATTTTAAATTACTCTCTGAAATTTTATACGATCCCAGTCTATGACTCATAAACCACTTTACGAGTCGTACCTAGGTCTTGTAGACTTTTCCAGTAACCAATATTGTTTTGTATTCCTGATCTATGAGAGTACTTTACGACTCGTAGTGTTCACTACGACTCATAAAAGTGCTTTCATAGAGATATTCTACAATTGACTCAGATTACGTTTTGCATTTTATTTCGTGATTCTTGGGGATAACCATGGTATGTTTACGTATATATTTCAGGTACTATGGCTCCGAAAGGTAGACATGCTGAGATTGTGGCTCTATAAATAAAACTCAGGGATGAGCATACTGATGATAGCAGACCCCTCAGCCGAGTAAGTCACTAGAGATCCTAGATATCTCACCAGACCCCGAGGCTGAGGTACCACAAACTAGAGAAGTCACCCAAGCTTGGCATACTGAGGCCCAGGTTGATAGTCCTTCCCAGTCTGAAGAGGAAAGTAGTGACGAGAGTGGGAGTAGCATGACCTAGATGACACAATCAAGATAGGAGCCTAGTTCTGAGGAAGGCTCCGAGGACAGAGGAGATATCGAGTCCTCTGTCACACCATCTTCATCATCAGAATCGGATGACCATGCCAACTAGTAGTGCATCAAGGGCATGGATAAGATCTTCATAGAGGGCATGCAGCCCAAAGAGCAGGCAAGCCTACCCATTCTATCTATGAGGAGCCTAGGATGATTTCGGATGGACTTAGTCGTATCCTAGGTCTATAGGACATGATGATATGTTATGGGCTCATATGGCTGACAGAGGCTCTTAGTCAATACACCCCAGTTCTGGTGAGGGAGTTTTATGCATCTTACATAGCCACCATCCAGTTATATTTTCCCAAAGGGAAGAAACCTCTTGCTCAGCCATGCTTATAGAGATACGAGTAAGAGATTAGCGCATTGACATTTCAAAAGAGACCATCCGCCATATGCTTTTTGGTCCCGAGTATTATGCCCCCAGGTCCACAGTGGAGTTCGATCCTATGTTGGGGTAGGCCAAGAACTCATTGATTATGAAAGATTCAGTACATGAGACCTTATTTTTGAGATGGGTAGCTAGTCATATTGCAAATCAGGGACCGGAGCCTGCTTAGGTCACCACCCATACTAAGCCTATAGTGAAGGCTTCACTCAGCTTTCCCGCTAAGTTTTGGTGGATCATTATTAGATCATGCATCTGATCGACATTGGCGGATAACACGCTTAAGCTGGAGCATGCAGTTTTGGTTGCCAGCATCTTGGCTGGCTATGATATTAATTGAGCCCGACTCATAGCAGAGCAGATAGATGAGTCAAAACTGAAGAGGGCCACCTCCATCCCATTTCCAGTTTTGATCTACAAACACTGTGTAGTGTCTCGGGTGGAGATCTTACATTAGCTAGACCAGTTAGTTGAGGCCCAAGACACATTGAAGCCCAGCTCCATAAAGGTCGATGAGAACCCGATGGCACTCCGACGGGAGATGTTCACCCTGACGCCACCACCTAAGGGTTCTGAGATTGTCGCCACTACTATGACTGCTACTACTGAGGAGAGACCCCTACAACCTAAGGTAGTCATTAAGAGGGTCCCACTATAGTTACTACTACACCAAAGGCAACTACATCATAAACTCTTACACTGGGCATGGTCGACATGTTTGCCATTTCTATTCAGGTCATGGTGCAGAGATTATCACATGCTGAGACCTAGTTGACTTAGTTCATTCAGCAAATTAGGCCATGGGTTTGACAGTCTATTATAGATTTAGAAGAGTAGAGCTGGGCATTTACTATTTCTACTATTTTGGATTGTGTTTTTGCAGTGGATGCCCATATCGATGCCTTTAAGAAGAGGGTTCAGAAGAGGATAGCTGAGGACCGGCCAACTGACTTATCATCCATATAGAC
Source organism: Solanum virginianum (assembly GCA_000787875.1). Lineage (NCBI taxonomy): Eukaryota > Viridiplantae > Streptophyta > Magnoliopsida > Solanales > Solanaceae > Solanum > Solanum virginianum. Next base: position 31,457 of record DF358303.1, read on the forward strand.
GGAGATCTAGTAGCTCTAGGTTGCCTTGATAGACATCACTGGTGTCATCAGTTACACTACCAAAAGAGATATCTTCGGTGCTAGTTTTGGATTTGTTTGCTCTTAAGGAGCCTCCACAGACTTCCCTCAGGAAGTGACCTTGCACAGATAAAGATCTAACAGACAGAAATGTACATGCAAAGTTCTTAGGAGAGTAGGATCTCAAGCATATCTTGAGAGAGTCGAGGCGTGAGGAGGAGTTAAAGCTAGCTCGTGAGCATTATAGGTTAAGGGGTATTGGCCCCTTCGAATAGAGTTTTATTGCTGAGAAGACTACCCCGCAGGAGGAGAATGGCTAGACTCAGTCCGAGACCAGCTTAGGCATTAAGGTATGTTTTTGACCCCTTACATTCTATTTTTGATTGATTTTGTGCATTGGGGACGATGCACGTTCTTTTTCGATGGGGTGTAGATAGTTATGGGCTTTAGTGAAGTTTGAGTAGCTTATGGTCCGTAACTACCCCAAATTTTGATTACAAGGTTTTCATGCTTGTGTTCACTTTCCTCGTGGATATCTAATTTCTGTTGAACCTGCAGATTTAAGATGTTTAGATAATATTTGTAGCATATAGTACTTAAAATTATGGCATATAAATTGTTTTTATGTTTGGTTTTTAAAATTGGTACCCACCAAAAAAAATTTTGATTAGTAGTTAAATAATAACCATGCATATTTAGGTGTTTGGGAATATCTATTCTGATAAGTAGGGGTAACTTGAGATACAAAGAATGATCTATGAGTTTCTTATTGATAATGTATGCAATGTCATGTGAGTGTGAGCTTATTTTGCCAACTCATGTATTTTGTGCTAATTAAATGGATTAGAAAAGGATCTTAGACCTTTGTTCTTTAAGTAGTCCACTTTAGCCTAAAATGACCAACCAATGAAGACTTATCCCTTGTTCTAAATATTTAAGCCTTACATGTACTAATTATTTCTAAATACCTAATTAGCCTAACCTTGTCTAGTGAAAAATCTTGAAATTAGCCCTGGTCTGTCCTTGAGCATTGTGAACCTTTCCTCAGGGAAAAAACCTAAGTTGAAGGTGGCTACTAAAAGTGGCCCTGGTGCAGAGGAGAGATATTGTGTACTATACTACAGGCTAAAAACCTAAGTTGAGGGTGGCCAGTGTAAAGGAGAAGTACAAAAATAAGGAGGTGAGTTAGGAATGAGGAGAAAAAGAGAAAAATCATGTAAAGCGTGCAAGAATATGAGAAATGCCTTAGATTGAGCTAAAAAAGCAAAATGAAGTGTAAAAATAAAATGAGAAGAAAAGCACCCGGAAAAGCTTGAATGAGGGGAAAAGGGAGAATAAAATGAAAATAATAGAGTTGGTGAGGTAAAAGTGTCAAAAAATGCAGTTTCAAGGAGGGCCTTTAGTCATTAATTTTCTAAAATATCATACCAAAGCCCACTGAGCCTACATTACAAGCCTAGAAAGTCCTAAAGTGATCTTATGTTAGAACCCGTATAATTGTGTTTTGGAATCATTCCAAACTTTGGGACTAATATTGTAACCTTCGGGAAATTTGACACTTAAAGTGTAGTTTTGGAGAATTTGAGAAGTTAAGTTGGAATCTCCATGTAAGTGTGTGTGTACAAACTTATGGATGTCCATATTGTAGTTTTGGAGAATTTGAGAAGTTAAGTTGGAATCTCCATGTAAGTGTGTGCGTACAAACTTATGGACATATTTATGTGTGTACTCATACAAGACCAAGTATTGTAAGTTTTCTTATCTATATATGTGTGTAAAGGTAACTACAAGTTCAAGAATTTTATTTGGTGTAATCTTGGGATTGGTCCAAGTTAAAGGGACCAAGATATTTAATTTCTTTAAGGTATATGAAAATTTTTAGTTTTTGCTTCTTCTTCCAAATTTAAGGCTTCAAGCCTAGTATATGGGGTCCCCCAAGTAGCGTGGTAGCGTTGGATTGTCGAGAAAACGCTTGGAAACTCGGTATGGATGATTTGAACAACTTGAAGGGGTTAAAGATAAGTTGAATTTTCTCTTCCTTTGAGTTAAATTAAAGGTTGTAAATAGTTTGTAGGGTGTTAAATTGATAGAATAACCATGAAAATTATTGTTTAAAATGAGTTACAAGATTGGATAGTTGAGTTCGAAATTATGAAATTTTGGGTTTATGGAATTGTGTTGTTTTAAAACCTTGTAATTATGTTTGTTTAGTATAAAAATGATTCTTGTGAGGTAAAAGGAATGTTGGAAATAGTTGGTATTCATTCTTGAATTATTAGTTGAAAATAAATGTAAGAAAGTAAAATATTGTGGCATTTTGGCGTTGGAAGTTCGTGTTGGGCGTTGGAAGTTCGTGTTGGGCGTTGGAGTGTTGCGTTATGATTCTTGGAGTATTTAAAGGTGTTTGAGCATGCTAAGTATGTATGTGAACTATAGGCTGGGGTGTAGATAGTTATGGGCTTTAGTGAAGTTTGAGTAGCTTATGGTCCGTAACTACCCCAAATTTTGATTACAAGGTTTTCATGCTTGTGTTCACTTTCCTCGTGGATATCTAATTTCTGTTGAACCTGCAGAATTTGAAATAGTTTCTTATTTTCTCTATACTTGTGTTGGTTGTTGTTGTTGATAAAAAGGGGTCAAGTTGGAATCCCGGGATGGCTATTTTTAAGGGGATATGTTGGCGAAATTTCTGTAAACATTTAGAGGAAATTTAGTAATTAAAGTCTTAAAGGAGTTTAATGAATAATGTTCGTTGTTGCAATAGTTGTAGACGTTGAGCGTTTGGAGGAATGAAGTTGGATTGACTTACCATTGGAGCTCACTTAGCAACGGAAGC
>DF358303.1:38174-51649 GCA_000787875.1 Solanum virginianum
AGGATTTGGTGTGTTCCCAATGCGATATTTATAGTTTTTATGTGTTTTTGTGTTTAAATTTGCAGGAAAGCAGGTTGCCTACGACTTGGGGAAAAATTGCATAACTTTTTCTGGTATTTGATGATTTACGAGACCCTCTACGAGTCTTAGAGCATTCTATGAGTCATAGAGTTAGTCTCGTGACAAATTTTAGTGAGGGATGAGATTTGAAGTTCAAGTCTATGAGACCTTTATACGAGTTGTAGAACATTCTATGAGTAGTATAAACATGTTTCGTGAAGATTTCCAGTGAAGGACAATGTGATGCAGTTGAAGTCTACAAGAGAGGAATATGATTCATGAATTTGTCTATGACTCGTAAAGTAAAGTCGTAGAAGAGCAGTCCAAAATCATAAAAGCTGAATATGAGACCCTAAATACGACTCGTAAACCACATTACGAGTCATAAATATCTTTCGTAGAGTCCATCGACTAGTTTTTCTATTTTATTAAGGACTTAATTATAATTACTATAAATAGTATTTTTTGGTCATTATTCAGGGAGAGCTACAATTTTTATTGTAATAGGGTTAGATACAATACTAAGGGAGAAAATTGAGAGAATACACTTTTGAATTAATTTGATCTTTAAATCTTGTGATTCTCAATCAATTTGGGATTTGCTTGTTTCTCAATTCAATTGGGTAAGTGTTTAATTATGTTTTCTCAATTCATAATTTCTTCATCTACCCGTAGCATGAGTAGCTAAATCACAACTAGAATTGTGGGAACCATGAAGATCTAACAAAGTAAACCCGGATAATTTGTAATTCTTGGAATGAGTTTTTGCATGTATAAATCAATTCTCTTTGTTTTGCATATTTTCTAATGGTGGCGAACATTAGAACTTGTTTGGTGTTACTTACTGGACAAAGATAGTAATAAATAGGAAAAGAGATTGATTAATAGGATTCAATGATATGTTCTCGTCTAATCAACCGAACTAGACCAAGGGGAGGTTGACTGGGACTTATAGGTAATGGTTAGTATTACACACTATGGAGATGGCCAAGTCACTGTCACATCCTAAAAGACCCCTAGATGTGACTGGCACCCGCCCACACTATTTGTCGGTAGAACCAAATATTCATATACACCCAAACTATCCAAGCTCTAAGAATAAAATCTGCGGAAACAAACTCGTCAGTCACAAATCTCGCCCTCTGCAACAGTATCTGCATTGACATGCAAGTAAGGAGTGAGTTATATATATAAATATAATCTAGTAAGATCCTCCACTCGCTACTTTAATACCCCCTGGAACAAGAGTTATAAAATACATCTGCACAATGTATATACATAAATAATATACATAAGAATATACTTTATAATAAGCTCAGTAAGTTCAAACAAATCTTCAAAAAGGGTCACAACATGTCTCAATTCAATCCTCACTCAAAACCTGTCATAAAAGACAGCGAATAAGAACAACAAATTACCCCAACAAGTCCATGGGAACATGAATAATGCTCTTAAAATACACTATGGCAGTGTGTACAAAGCCCCTAACATATTACAGCAGCATGGGTATGCCCCTAACATATTACGGAAGCTAAGTATACCCCTAGTAACCACATCATGGCAGTAAAGTAGGGTATTCAGCATCACACCACATATAACTCATGAAAATATTTGATATTCTTCTCAAAAATAGCATATCTAGGGATTATCAAAGAAACATCAACTCTGTCAAGCACATGCTTGTCCCAACACATACACCAGGCAGAGAAAAAAAATATTTTTGAAAGTACGTTTAAAAAGCAAGCACTAAAGCTTAAAGCCTCACTTACCTTATTAACAATAAGTTTCACAACCTTGCACACGTAGAACACCGACTAAAATAGCCCCTACTTTCCTCAATCTATGAAAAAATATTGATTATGGAATATCAATTATGTTGGCCAAACGCAAGTCTCAATATCCCTAGTCTTCAAGTTTAGGGTTAAACCCTAATATCCAATACCTTAGACTATAAATTAAAAGTAAAGGTATTCTTAATCTCATTGTTAAACCTAATTGGTAAATATTCTAGTAAATAGGTTTCAACTAACAAGAGCACACAACAAAAATAAAATACCTGTGCTTTATCACCCAATATAGTGGTTCAAAGATCAAATTGATTTTATGTATGAGTTTTCCCCAAATCACCTTGTGAGTTGTGTGTTTTCTTCCAAAGAAAAGTAACCATACAAGAAGAAAAAGGATTGCTCAATTTTTTTTCCTGCGACTGTTTTGAAAAAAACTGTCGGTCCCTTTTTTTTTTGGTTTTGCTGCGTGAAAACTGAAATAAAAGGGGCTTAGCCTTATTTATTTTTTAAAAAAAAATAATTATTAATGGTTAAAATTACCCATCAATCCTTCATTAAAAATATAAGGATTATTACATTCTCCCTAACTTAAAATAACGTTCGTCCTCGAACGAGTATAAAACCACACCTCAAGTGCCAAATAGATGAGGATATCTCTCTTGCATGTCCGCTTTGGACTCCACGTAGCCTCATCAGTTGGACGATTTTTCCATAACAATTTCATTAAAATTATCTTCTTCGACCTCAGTTGTCGCACTTGTCTATCCACAATAGATATTGGACCTTCCTCATATGCTAAATTTTCATCAAGCTCCACATCCTCTAGATTAATCTTATGGTTATCATCACGAACATACCGTCAAAGCATGGACACATGAAATATATGATGTATAGAGGACAATCTCGAAGGTAAAGCAAGTTTATCATCACGAACATACCGTCGAAGCATGGATATATGAAATAGAGGATGTACAGAGGTTAATCTTGGAGGTAAAGTAAGTCGATAAGCCACCAATCAAATTCTATCTAAAATCTCATAAGGATCAATATATCTAGGACTCAGCTTACCCTTCCGACCAAATCTCATAACTCCCTTCATAGGAGATATTTCAAAAAACCTTTTCACATGAACTCTACGTAACAGACTTTCTTATCTGCATAAGCTGTCCGAAGCCGTTCTCGTATCACTGCAACTTCTCTAAAGCCTGCTGAACCAAATATGGACCTAGTAATTATGCTTTGCCAGGTTCAAACCATCCAATTGGTGATCGACACTTGCGACCATATAGAGCCTCATATGGTGCCATCTGTATACTCGATTGGTATCTATTATTATAGGCAAACTCTGCCAATGGCAACTGATCTTCCCAATGCCCATCGAAATCAATCGCGCAAGCTCTAAGCATATCCTCCAAGATTTGAATAACCTTCTCAGATTTTCCGTCAGTTTGGGGATGAAAAGTTGTACTCCACTCAACTTGTGATCCCAACGACCTCTGAAAAGACTTCCAAAACTCGGCAGTGAACTGTGCACCCTAATATGATATTATTGAAATACACACTCCATGAAGCTAAACTATCTCTCAAAGGTAAATATCTACTAACTGCTTTGCGGTATAAGTAACCCGAACTCGGCAGATTTTGTGAGTCTGTCCACAATCACCCAAACTGAGTCGTGTTTCTTGAAAGTATTCGACAACCCAATAACAAAGTCCATAGTAATCTTTTCCCACTTCCACTCTAGGATGATCAAGTTTTGCATTACACCACCAGGTTTTTGATGTTCATATTTGACCTATTGGCAATTCAAACAACTAGTCACATGCTTCAAGATATCAGACTTCATACCTTTCCACCAGTACAAACCACGCAAGTCTTGATACATCTTCGAAGCGCCTGGATGGATGGAGTATCGCAATCTATAAGCCTCTTCAAATATTAGTTGTTTTACCTCACCCACCATGGGAATGCACAATCTACTATGTCAATGCAAGACGCCCTCGCTATCAATTGAGAACGACTTCACGCCTCCACTCTGCACTCGATCTCGTAACCTAGCAAGTTGGGGATCGTCGTATTGGCAAGCCTTAGCTTCTCCAACTAAGGATGATTGCACCACCATACCTGCAAGAAACCTGGATGATAATATATGATCAATTCAAACTCCTTGATTGGCTAAAGACAGAATATCCCTAGCTATACATCACTTTTCAACAGTAATCCAAGCCAAGCTGCCATAGACTTTCTACTCAAAGCATCTGCCACCACATTCGCCTTTCTAGGATGATATAAGATAGTAAGATCATAATCTTTAAGTAGCTCCAACAATCCTCTTTGCCTCAGATTCAGATCCCTTTGCTTGAATATGTATTGCAAACTCTTGTGATCAGTATAGACTTCACACAGTTCACCATAAAGAGTGACGCCAAATCTTGAATGCAAATATAATGGCGACCAACTCTAAGTCATGTTCCGAATAATTCTTCTCATGAATCTTTAGTTTTTGAGAAGCATATACTACCACTTTATGATTCTGCATTAAGACACCACCCAATCCGACTCTAGACGCATCACAATTAATGGTAAAACCACCCTCTATTGTAGGTATGGTCAAAATAGGAGCTGTAGACAATGCAATCTTTAATTTCTGAAAACTCTCTTCACATTCATCTGACTATTAAAAAATCACACCTTTCGAAGTTAAACATATCAACGGAGCCACTATGTTTGAGAAACCCTCCACAAACCATCTGAAATATCCAGCTAGCCCTAAGAAACTGCGTATCTTTGTAGGAGTATTAGGTCTTGGCAAATCTCGAACAACTTTTACCTTTCTCGAATCGACTTGAATCCTATCTCATGACACCACATGTCCTAAAAAGGAAACTGTCCCCAACCAAAACTCACATTTAGAGAACTTGGCATAAAGTTTTTGTTCTCTAAGTGTTTGCAATATAACTCTCAGATGATGTTCATGCTCAGATTCATCTCTAGAGTAGACCAGAATATCATCAATAAATACAATCACAAACTAGTCTAAGTATGGCTTGAATACCCTGCTCATGAGGTGTGCATTAGTCAATCCAAAAGACATCACCGAAAATTCAAAGTGCCCATACTTGGTTCGAAAGGTTGTCTTTGAGATATCTTCGATCTTTATTCTCAGCTGGTGATAACTTGATCTCAAATCAATTTTGGAAAAATGAGCAGCACCCTGCAATTGATCAAATAGATCACCAATACGACGTAATAGATACTTATTCTTGATTCTTGCCTTATTCAACTGCCTGTTGTCGATGCACATTCTCATTGTGCCATCTTTCTTTTTCACAAATAATACTGGGGCACCCCAAGATGATACGCTGGGATTGATGAATCCCTTATCAAGTAGGTCTTAGACTTGGACCTTCAATTCTCTCAACTTCTCTGGAGCGATACGATATGGAGGAATAGAGATAGGTTGAGTGTCTGACACTAAATCAATGCTGAAGCTAATTTCTCTCATCGGAGGTAACCTAGTTAAGTCTTCTGGAAACATATCAACAAATTCTCGTGCAACTGGAAAACTATTGATAGTAACATCCTCCCGACGAGTATCATGGACAGTAGCAATAAAACCAAAGCACACATGATTAATCATTTGGTGTGCCTTTACATAAGATATTATCTTTTCCTGTGTTCGAGGAGTCATACCTTTCAATACTAAAGATGGTTCTCTAGGGAAATCAAAATGTACCAGATGAGCATAACAATCAACCGAATCATAACATGATGCTAACCAATTCATGCCCATAATTACATCAAAGTCAAATAGCGACAACTCAAATAAAGTAACTATTGTGTCCTTACCCTGCACAGATATAACACACTCTCTATACACTCTATCCACTGATAAAGTCTCTCTAACTGGGGTCATAACCATATATGGCACACTAAGAGTCTCAACTTGTCATTCTAAAGATATAGCAAAAGATGGGGATACATACGAATACGTAAAACGAAGATCAATAAGAGCATATGCCTCATGAGAATTGACAGTAATAAGACCTGTGACTACAACATTCAATTCCTCGACATCCTGTCTGGCCAAAGCAAATAATCTCGGTAGTCCACCTACTCCCTGAGCAACTTGTACACCCTGTCGACCTTATCCACGAGTACCCTGTGGAGCGGCCCTAGCTAGCTGTTTCTGAGCCTGAGTATCTACCACATTTCTCTGCACCTGTGTAGTAGCTTGACTAGTACCTGAATATCCCTTAGGACAAAATTTAGCAATATGACCTTATTTCACTATAAGTAAAATAAGAACCACCAATACCAAAGCAACGACCATTGTGATTCCTACCATAATTAGAACACCTTGGATGTTGTCAGTATAGGAAAGAATTATCACTCTTCTTCTACATCTGTTGTTGGCATTGTCTAGCTGGATAACCATTCTTAGAAGATTGCACTACTGAACCTGACTGAGTAGGCCTACACTGCCCACGATGAAATCCACTCTTGCCTCCAGATGGAGCACCACTGAATCCACCTGTATTATGTGCCTTCTTTCTTTCTCGCTCAGTTTTCTCCATCTCCCAATAGGACTCACAACAAAGAGCAGTGTCAACCATATCTGAATATGTACTATTTCGCACATCTCATATCACAAGATTACGGTAACTGTGCTCTAGTCCATCCACAAATCTTCTCATTTTCTCCCTTGGATCTGCAATAAAAAATGGGACATACCTGGACAATTCAGTGAACTTGGTCTCATACTCTGTAACTGTCATATTGCCTAACGCAGATAATGAAATTGATGCCTCATATTATCTTGCTTGCTCAATGGAATAAATCTATCCTTAAATATTGCTGAAAACTCTGACCAGGTGATAGGTGGTGACCCTACTTCTCTAGCTCTCTGAATAGAAGTCCATCGTACCTCTGGAGATCTTGAGAATATAAAAGTGGTAAATTTCACACCACGAGTCTCCTTTAACCCCAAAGTAGTAAGTATTTTTTCACAACGATCAAGGAACTTCTAAGGCTCAATAGAAGCTGGTGCCGCATCAAATTCTATGGCTTAAGGTCCATGAAATTCTTAAGATCTTTGGGTTGTCCTGAAGTTGAAACCGGATGACTAGCTTATTGAGGGGCCAAATGTGGTGTCTGAGTCGCATCACCATTCAACTGGACTTGTTACTGCGTTTGGGTGGTAGTTTGAGGAGCTGGGATTCCACCCTGATTAGGTACCAATGCCTCTAACACATTCAATAACTACATCACAATATTGTAGGTAAAGCGATAGTAGGTGTAGCAACTGGCACTATCTGTGGGGCATCCTGAGCAACTTGTTCCTGCACTTGCTTTGGGGCAGCAGCTCGGGTCTGTCTCTCATTTGTAACTCCTGATTGAGGAGCATTGTGCCATAGCGGGTCTGTCTCTCATTTGTAACTCCTGATTGAGGAGCAGCAGATGCTCTAGTTAGAGCTCTAGTAGGATGAGACCTACCCTGACTGCCAAAAAAGGTAATGCCATGTCCCCCACCACGTCCAACAGGTGCATTAGATCAAACAACAGAGGAAGAGCCATGTCTCTTAGCCATCTGTGAAAAAAATATTTAAAAGTTAAGCTTGACTCAACTCAACGCACAAAAAAGAAATGAAAAAAATCTATCCTAAATGTTTAGTAGCCTCAAGGTCATAAATATGAGCACCCCTACATACCCATGAACAAGACTCTACCAAACACTGCTCCATGACCTGGGACTTAAAGGCTAGGCTCTGATACCAACTTTATCACATCCCAAAATACCCCTTAGATATGATTGGCACCCGTCCACACTATTTGTCAGGAGAACCAAATATTCATACACATCCAAACTATCCAAGCACTAAGAATATATATGTAACTCCAAAACTCATCAATACTCATAACAATAGAGTAACATCCAAACTATCCAAGCACTAAGAATATATGTGCAACTCCAAAACTCATCAATACTCATAACAATAAAGTAACTAGCAAACCAAAATCGCATATCAATTTATGAAAGGAAAAGGGTCACTTAACAAAATATCTCTAGTCCAAATCCCACAATAAGATCATGGAGCATCTAATAGAGTAATATGAGTTTAATTGATGGGTATACACCCCCAAAAAGAAGAAAAACATGACCAATATCTCTAGTCCAAATCCCACAATAAGATCATGGAGCATCTAATAGAGTGATATGAGTTTAATTGATGGGTATACAACCCCAAAAAGAAGAAAAACATGACCTACACTAGATAAAGCTGAAGTAGTAGCCTCCATGAATAATGTAAAGGCTCACCTCAGCAACAAAATCCACGAAACGAACTCGTCAGCCACAAGTCTCGCCCTCTACAATAGTATCTGCATTGACATGCAAGTAAGGTGTGAGTTATATATAAATATAACCTAGTAAGATCCTCGACTCGCTACTTTAATACCCCCTGAAACAAGAGTTATAAAATACATCTATACAACAGATATATATAAATAATATACATAAGAAGATACTTCATAATAAGCTCAGTAAGTTCAAATAAATGTTCAAAAAGGGTTACAACATGTCTTAATTCAATCCCCACTCAAAACCTGTCATAAACGGCAACGAAGGAGATCAACTCATCACCCCGACAAGTCCATGGCAGCATGAATAATGCTCTTAAAATATACTACAGAAGCATGTATAAAGCCCCTAACATATTACGGCAACATGGGTATGCCCTTAACATATTACGGTAGCTAAATATGCCCCTAGTAACCATATCACGACAGTAAAGAAGGGTATTCAGCATCACACCACATATAACTCATGAAAATATTTGATATTCTTCTCAAAAATAGCATATCTAGGGTTTATCAAAGAAATATTAACTCTGTCAAGCACATGCTTATCCCAACACATACACCAAATAGAGAAAAATATATTTTTCAAAGTATGTTTGAAAAGCAAACGCTAAAGCTTAAAGTCTCACTTACCTTATTAATAACAAGTTTCACAACCTTGCATGTGTAGAACACCCACCAAAATAGCCCCTACTTTCCTCAATCTATGAAAAAATATTGATTATAGAATATCAATTATGTTGGCCAAACACAAGTCTCAATATCCCTAGTCTTCAATTTTAGGGTTAAACCCTAATACCCAATACCTTAGACTATAAATTAAAAGCAAAGGTATTCTTAATCTCATTGTTAAACCTAATTGGTAAAAATTCTAGTAAATAGGTTTCAACTAACAAGAGCACACAACAAGAATAAAATACCTGTGCTTTATCACCCAATACAGCGGTTCAAAGATTAAATTGATTTTATGTATGAGTTTTCCCCAAATCACCTTGTGAGTTGTGTGTTTTCTTCCAAAGAAAAGTAACTATAGTAGAAGAAAAAGGATTGCTCAATTTTTTTCCTGCGGCTGTTTTGAAAAAAACTGTCGGTCCCCTTTTTTACTGATTTTACTACGTGAAAACTGAAATAAAAGGGGTTGAGCCTTATTTATTATTTTTTCTAAAAAAAATTATTAATGGTTAAAATTACCCATTAACCCTTCACTAAAAATATAAGGGTTATTACAATCACATAGTGAAATTCGTCTCTCACCTTTGACCAAAGGGCTTGGTGAACTTAAATTACCATCCTGCATTCTATATTCTAAACTAGAATTGGATTATTCGGGGATGCTAAGTTGGTGAATTATTGGGGAACACAATACTCTAGTTGCTCTCTATTACTGATTCTCTCTCATATTAGTTGGTTTAGTTTAATTTCTTAATAGTTATTACACCCTCCCCCCCTCCCTCTTGGGAATTGAGTTAGCTAATTACTTGAATTGCTTATTTGTGAATTCTCATGAGTCTCCGTATTCTCTGTGGGTTCGACCCTAATCTAGGTTAGGTTTTATATTTGACAACAACCGCTTTATCCTCTAGAAAAGAGGTGTAACTTGCGCGTGATCAGTACCATTTAACCCATAAAGTTCCTCATTATGGATTTTTACCTTTTCTTTAAATTTCTAAGTTCTAATGCATACTTATGATGATTTTATGGTTCTCATGCTTTTACATGATGTTCTTAAAGTCCAATGACTATTTTGTTAAGTAAAGGTACATATGTATTTTGAAGTGTGGTGATGATTCTAAGATGGATTTTGATATGCTTAAGGTTGGACGATTTTGATATTCCTTTTTAAAGAAATTTCTTAATACTTATACGATTTATGATTGTTCCATGCATCAATTAAGTCTACCCTATTTTCATGAAAGTTTCTTATGAATTATGATTATGAATAGCGCATTTATGAAGAGCTTCAAAGTTAAAGTTTACCAAAGATATATGTAAGATAATTATTGCCCTAAATGATGTTTAGAAAAGACTCACAAGTTTCGAGCTACTCCTATTGATCGCCACTTATGATTCTAAGTTATGTTTAAAGAATTTCGTGGGATGACTTAGCACCGAGAGGACTTGAGATAGGGACCTATCCCATTAATTGAGACATGGTCCCTTGAAGGTAAATCTCGATGTTGCTAACTTTGTGCTATCATAAGAGCCTTGTAGACTAGGCTAGTGGATCCACATAGGCCCCAAAATTATGAAGTATACTAAGTTTCAGATATCTACCTTGAAAAGTAGATTCCCTTTTTCCCAATAGAAGGAGTGCGTTTACCTTTCCCCAATGGAAGGATTTCATTGAATTCCATGTAGTATCTCACATGGTTTTACTGTCGATTATGGTCTATTCCCACAAGTTTTGTATGATTCTATGATATGTCTTAAATTCATGTTTTAAAGATACATTGTCTCCTATTGGTCTGAGTCGTATTCCTTGTGCATTTTTAACCCCATTTAATGTCTAATTACCTTTGTGTGTACATATATGTTATGTTTAATTATGATGGTGTTACAGTTTCATCCATCCATTGCATCTCACATACATAGTACATTCAAATATACTAATGCATATTTGCCTACATGATTTAACCATGTAGGGACAAATACTCCTCCATCGGCTCCTGGCTAGTATTCGGCGCCCAAGACTAGCTCTACTGTTGTGGTGAGCCCTTAGATCCGGACTCTTCCATCCTTTCTTTTTAGCTTGTTTTTAGTTTATTTTAAGACGATATTTTGTAGCCCTTCTAAGGCACTTATTTCGGTATTGTATTGTCTACACTTCTTTCTATTAATAGAGACTGTTTGTTATTAGTCCCATCGAGTTATGATGTAGTTGGTATGAGCGTGGACAAAGTAATGAATTAGTTGTTTTCCACTATTTTGACGTTGTTTCATTGTCAAAAGCCCATAGCCCCTTTTCCCTTATGTTTTCTTTTCGCATTTTTTCTTGTCTATTGCCTATGAATGCTTGAGATGCTTAGATGGCTTGGGTGAGGTGCCTTCGGGAACCTCATTCATCGTTTGATGACTGAGCCCCTATATCGGATCGTTACACTTTAGTAATTTATCTACAGTAACAAGATGTGAACAAAACCTTTTTTTATGGCAAAACACAGTTTTAATGAAGGAAAAAAATATATAAATATGTATGCTTAAAACAAAATTGCCAAAAGCTTTGTGAATTTTGTTTTTCTTTGAGCATAAACCAGGATTCTATCAACAAGCAAAAAGATGAACAACTTGCCGAAGTGGCAAAACAGCCCCAAAAGTAAGTATAATAAGAAAAAATACTTTTTAGGTTTTCTGTCTTAAGCCCTTAATCATTAACGATAAACTTTAGTAGAAGACTTTGTGTTAATGGTTCCAATACAGAGATAGAGAAAAAAAAGTAATAATAAAAGAATGAAAAGAAAAACCAAACCTAAAACCAAACTTCTGTCCAACTCCACTAATTACCCAAAAGCAATCACAATTACACTATCTCAATAAACAATAAAATAGGAGTCACACTTTAAGAGAACACAATAATTTCATGTGCTAAAAAAATTGAAATTTCTGTTCAATTTTTATAAAGTAGAATATATTCTAGTATTGAATTCAAAATATATAAAGACACATCTAATGATTTAACAAGGCCATGAGCTGATACCACTAATTGGAAAATTTTAAATAAATCACCCAAGATTATAAATAAATCACTGGACAGAGATTTGAATTCATAAGAATGAAAAGGACACTAACCTTATTCCATGACAATAGTTTTATTTAAGAACTTGATCTTTTGAAACCTTGAAGATTACTTTCAATGTTTTCTATTTCTGAGATGGAGAAAAAAGAATAAAACGTTGTCCTCTATTTTAGGGCATGTTCTATTTAAAGTATTGTCAAGTGTCTTTTCAAAATTAAAAGACACCTTTTCAAAAAGTCTCCATCAGACTTAAGAAAAGATCCAAGGGTTTTCAAAATAATTAAAATAAACTCATATTAATTGATATTTATTTTTAAGGCTCAAAATTTTAATACCTTATTAGATCATATGATGAAGTAATTTAATGATAGCATATCTATGTATTATATTAATATATGAGTCCACAAATTAAAAAATTACTAACATGTGTCACCTCCAGTTTCAAGGGTAGATCAACTTTGAATACAAAAAGCAAACATATTTCAGCTCCTTTTGAATCAATTTGGTGTCTCACGAAACTGACTAGATTAATATTTTCTCAAAGTCTCAAATTGCAGGACAAAAAATGGCAAGTCATATGCTTCTTCAGTTCAATTTTTAGTTTTTTTTTTTTTGGAAGGGGTGGCAGGAGAAACAGTTTCTACAAAAAGAAAAATATCATCCCAGAGCAACTAGATGCATGCGTTGATTTTGAAAAACACTAATGAACACTGTGATACAAATATTTGAATAGGAAAGACATAAAGTTATTGTTACCATAGGACCTTGTTCATTGTATGATTTAAATGGATCACCAACTGTGTATTTCAATGCACATGCCTAGGCTTTTCAATAAATTCATCGTAAATACTCTTGTGAAAATAGTCCGAGATCCATCACATCAACATTGTCCCTTCAAAATTGTCAACATTAGAGTTGATGATTATGCTATTTATGAACCTGACTATTTGCATCCTATGCAAAAATACCTGATATCCTCCCAAACAATGAAGGGGGATTTCCCTCCAATTTGCAAAGTGACAGGTTTAAGATTGAGGCTATCAACCAATGACAGTATAATTTTTGTTATATCTGTTGATATAATAAAAAAAACGTTGTAGTATAAAATAAATGCTAATATACAAGCACATGCAGATATGGCAACACTTGAACATCCCTAATCCTCTTATCCTTTTTTGTAAAGAATAACTAATATCGTAGGAACTAATTTACGAGACTTTTTACCTGGTCTACATCCATGACTACAAAAAGCAACACCATCTGTAGGACCTAAACCATAAATGACACTCAAATCACCTTCAGGCAGGCCAGTATGTTTGAGATATGTCAAAACATAGATAGTTATATCACCAAAAAATTGGTTGGTTGGTGCTCAAAACAAACTTCTTATGAGCAATATAAGCAGAAACTTTGGTGCTTACTCCTGCAATAGTTTCAATACATAGATAGCATAATAGGTTCTGCTATGCTGTTTTTAGCACAACAATGTTGCCACAAGCTAAAGAAGGCCCAATCTTCCAAGAAAACATGAGAAG
>DF358303.1:57505-85352 GCA_000787875.1 Solanum virginianum
AATGATTATATAAGTTAATTTATATGTCTAAGTTATTTTTAATATTTAAAATATATAATTTAATAAAATACATGACATATTTGAGTTTTTTTAATTATATTTGTAATAAGTAGTGGCTATATTTCTTCTTTACCATAAATAACTTATAAAAAGTATAAAATAAGGAGAAAATAATTTAAAAGGAAAAAAAAAGAACAAGAAAAAGAAGAAAAAATGGAAGAAAAGAACAAACAGGAAGAAGGAAAAAACAGGAAGAAAGAAAGAGCAAGGGAAAAAAAAGAAGAAAAAGTCAAATCTGTGATGATGATTTATAAGGCTTGTTTCTCAAAACATTCGCAGTGGCCGCCTAAGATTTTTCGCCTTCGCCAGGCTTGAGAGGTACTGCTGTTTTTATCCTTCCTTGGATGTCTGATATCTCCCCAAATGAGAAAAATAAAATAAAATAAAAAGTAGGAGCAAAATAATATAGAAAATATAAGCAAACATTAGAGATAAAAAGGTACATTTGTTGGTCAAATATAAACAACTTTTAAGCTAAAAAGAAAAAAGTTAGGGGAGACCAACTTCTAACTTTTGACTTATTTTAAGTTATTTTAAACTTATTTTAAACTATTTTAAGATTTTCCAAACACTTCCAAAAGCTAAAAAAGAGTGTAAAAGCAGATTTGACCAGCTTGTAAGATAATTCAAACACCCTCTAACTCCTCGTAGTGAGTCTCCAGAGGCTTATCATCATCAACTCTTGTAGAAGCATCACTCTCATCTATTGTAGCTGTAGGGAGAATCTCATAATGAACTGACTGTCTGGTCACAAGTGGCAAGCCTAAAGAAGGAATATCAGGGGCATCAACTCCACCCAAATGCATAGATATGTCAATGGAAATAAGCTCATCCATATCTATCCTCAAAGTAGAAATATCAGCCCATAGGGCTATCACATCAGTTGAGCAACTTTCGATGCATTTTAAATCCTCAGTCCTATATGTGAGAGCATCTAACCTCAGGCCAAATGCCTCTAACAAACTCTACTGCTCAATTATCTCAACCCAAAGTGGTGCAACAACAACTTCAATAGTAGTCAAAATCATGGTAGGCATATTCTCCTCAATCCTAGAGGCTCTCACATCCACAGAATGGGCAACATTTCCCATTTAATATATTATGACCTATGTAAGTGGTGGCCAGGATAGGGAAAGAGGTAGAGGTATATAAGAAGTGGACTCGGATAGGTGGTCCAAGTGGAGCAAACCTCAAGAGACTCTATGTCGAACTACCAGTGCCATATTAATAGGTTTTGATCTCCTCCTAGTCTCAATATCTCTCAGATTATCTGCCTAGTGGATATCACTAGAAGCGATAAGATTAACTCTCATGGACTCTATGAGGAATTTGCTTTTGAAAACTGCAGTAACTTATTTTTTTTACTGTCTCTTTTTAATAAGACTTAGTCAAGTAGTTGTTAGCTATGTTTTCATATTATTTAGGACTTATTTAGTGAATCAGTTAGGTTTTTTTTTTTGGTCTTATATGTACGCTGCAACATCAATAAAAAAGTTATTCTTCTGCTGCATCAATTCTTTTTCATCTCTTCTCTATTCTAGCTTACTTCAACAACTTCAAACTCTCAATTTGGAATCAGAGCCCTATTTTTAAGAGACTTGTGTGCCACAATCAGATTCCATGAACACCATGAATTTAGAAGCAAGGTTTTCTTCAATGGCATTACCAACTTTTGGTGGAGAAAATTATCGAATCTGGGCTGTTAGAATGCAAACATATCTAGAAGCTTTGAATCACTGGGAGGCTATAGAAGATGAATATGAGATTGCTCCCCTGCCAATAATCCCACGATGGCACAAATTAAAAGTCATCAGGAGAAGTAAATCAGAACATCAAAGGCAAAGGCATGCTTATTTGTTGCAGTGTCATCCACTGTCTTCACTCGCATTATGCCTCTGAAGTCAGCGAAAGAGATATGGGATTATCTCAAGACTGAATATGAAGAGGATGAACGGATTGAGGGATGCAAGTCTGAAATTGGTGCGTGAATTTGAATCCCAGAGGATGAAGGAAAGTGAAACCATAAAGGAGTACTCTGATCGACTTCTTAATATAGCAAATCATATCAGATTGTTGGGTTCCACTTTTAATGATTCAAGGATCGTTGAGAAACTCCTTGTATCAGTACTTGAGAGATTTAAAGCAATAACGATTCAAGGATTGTTGGAAAAATTCTTGTATCAGTACCTGAGAGATTTGAGGCAACCATTACAACCTTAGAAAATACTAAGGACTTGTCCAAAATTACAATAGCAGAGCTCTTAAGTGCTTTTCAAGCACAAGAGCAACGACGTGTTATGAGACGAGAAGGAGTTGTTGAAAGAGCCCTATTAGCCAAGTATCAAGACAATGGATGGAATAAAAAGTAGAAGAATAAGAAATACCAATCAACTGATGGAGAAGGTGCAGCATACAATAACAAAAATGAGACAAGTAGCTTCAAAAGAAATTACCCTCCCTGTAAGCATTGTGGCAAGCTCGGACATGCACCTTTCAAGTGCTGAAAAAGGCCTGATGCAAAGTCCAGCAAGTGCAACTAGTTTAGGCATGAAGTAATCCTATGTAAGAACAATACTAAGTAGCAAGATGTAGATACTCAGGTTGTTAATGAACTGGAGGAGGATCAACTCTTTGTTGCATCATGTTTTGCAAGCAACATTTTAGGTGAGTCATGGCTGATTGATAGCGGGTGCACAAATCACATGACACATGATAGAGATCTTTTCAAAGAATTGAGACCCACTCGAATTACAAAGTTTAGAATAAGCCATCGCAGTTACATTCCAGCAAAAGGAATGGGAACAATTGCAGTTGAGACACAAGCAGGTACTAAAATAATAGTTGATGTTTTTTATGTGCCTGACTTAAATCAAAAATTGTTCAGTGTTGGTCAATTAATAGAAAAGGGTTTCAAACTTTATTTCAAAGATAAATATTGCTTTATCAAAGATCCCTCAGGACAGGACTTGAAGTCAAAATGAGAGGAAGAAGTTTCTCATTCGATCCATTTGAAGAAGAGTAAATGGTGTATTCGGCAAAAGCAAATGCTGCTGAGTTATGGCACAAAAGACTCGGACACTATCATCATCACAGGCTTGTCAAGATACAAAAGATAAAGTTGGTGGAGAACCAACCAGAATTGGAAGTAAATTCCACAGATTGTCTTGCCTGCCAATTTGATAAACAACATAGGAAGTCATTCCCTAAATCAACCTGGAGAGACTCACACAAGCTACAATTGGTTCATACGGATGTCATACGTCCTCAAAGAACTCCATCACTACAAGGTAGCATCTATTATTTTCTTTTTGTTGATGATTTTATAAGAATGTGTTGGATTACTTTTTTGTGAAATTCAAGTCAGAAGTTGCTGGTGTATTCTTGAAATTCAAGAAATTGGTAGAAAATCAAAGTGGTTGCAAAATTCAAGCATTGAGGTTTGATAATGGAAAAGAATATACCTCAGTAGAATTTAATTCACTTTGTGAAGAGGCTAGCATAGTGCACCAACTCACAACACCATACACACCAGAACAAAATGGTGTTAGTGAAAGAAGAAATAGATGGATAATGGAGATAACTAGATGTATGTTGCATTAAAAGGAGTTGCCCAAAATATTTTGGGCAGAGGCAGCAAATACTACCGTTTTTGTGCAAAATGGAATTCCAACAAAGGTTTTGGAAGACAAAACACCATTTGAAGCTTGGTACGGGCTTAAGCCTTCACTAAGTTTTCATAAAGTGTTTGGTTGTGTATGTTTTGTTCACGTTCCTCAAGTTAAGTGCGAAAAACATGACAAGAAGGCAACTACAGGCATCTTTGTGGGTTATAGCAGTGTTTCTAAAGCTTACAAGGTCTATCATCCTCAAATAGGAAAAATGACAATCACCAGAGATATCTATTTTAGTGAGAACGAAACAATAGGACTTGAATAATTCTCAAAAAAGACCAGGAAAGTTTTCACTGGAAGCAAACATCAGTCCTCCTAAAGAGCAAGAAACCGGACCATGGGAGCAAAAGCTAGAAGATAATTATCCAGTCAAAGGGAGAAGGCTCTTGTCAGACATCTATTAGAGATGTAATGTCGCCATCTATGAACCTTCTAGACCAGTAGAAGCTCTTCAAGACCCAAAGTAGAAGAAAGTGATGGAGGAGAAGATTTCAATAATTGATGAGAAAAATAAAAATTGGGTATTAGTTGACAAACCTGAAGACACAAAAGTCATTGGTGTGAGATGGGTCTTCAAAACAAAGCTAAATGCAAATAATTCCATCAAAAAATACAAGGCCAGGCTTGTAATTAAAGGATATGCACAAATTTATGGTGCTGATTACTCTGACACTTTTTCTCCTGTTGCAAGATTAGATACAATCAAATTAGTAATCACAATAGAAGGTGTTCCAACTCGATGGAAAATTAGCCTTCTTAAACGATAATTTGAAGGAGGAAATATATGTCGAGCAACCATCAGAATTTGTGAAACAAGGTGATAAGGATAAATTCTATTTGCTAAAAAGGGCTCTTTATGGCCTAAAACAAGCGTCAAGAGCTTGGTATAGCAGAATAGATGATCATCTGTTAAGCTTGAGTTTCGCAAAAAGTTTATCCAGATTCACTCTGTATGTAAAACATAAAGAAGATAGTGATATGCTTATTGTGTCTCTTTATGTTGATGATCTTCTGGTAAAAGGAAACAATGTAAGGCTGATTCAGGAGTTTAAGGAAGAAATGATGCAAGTTTTTGAAATGACAGATCTTGGTCTTATGGCCTATATTCTTGGAATGGACATCAAGCAAAGCAAAGGTGAAGTGTTCATTTGCCAAAAGAAATATGCAAAGGAAATTATAAAGAAATTTCAAATGGAGGAATTCAAATCGATGAGCACGCTAATAAGTCAAAAAGAGAAGCTTTGTAAAGAAGATGGAGCCAAAAATATTGATCAAGGTTATTATAGAAGCTTGATCGGATGCTTAATATATCTCACTGCAACAAGGTCTGATGTTTTATTTATTGTAAGTCTCTTATCTTGTTTTATGCACTGTGCAAGTGAAATGCATTTAAGAGCAGCAAAAAGAATATTCAGATACGTTAAAGGTACTATTGACTACGGTGTAAAGTTTGAGAAGTGCCAAAGCTTCAAGTTGCTTGGATTCTCAATGTGGGAAATAAGACCATAACCGACATTCATAAGACCATGTGGACTATTATATGGAATCCCAATGTTCACTTTACATCGACTTTAGGCTCTATCCTAGCATGGTGAGTGTCCATCATATAAGCTAATAAGATTCATTAGCACACCTTTAAGTCATAAAACATAAACATCATTCCTATAGCGGCACATAGCTATGGGATAATGGCATCTATCAAAGCTCTCTTGGTGCTAAGTCATATCCCATGAAATACGTAAAACATGCATATACATTGATTTCAACATAGTTCATAATTCATTAAAAATCATACTTTAGTCATCCTAATTTGAAATAAGTATCGTATCATATCATAAGAATAGTCCATTTACTTGCTTCTATCATAGTGTGGGTAGACATTCCCATCTTAACATCATAATAACATTAGGGCATTCATCACCCTCTTTATCATAGAACCATTATAGCTTTCATAACATTATCATTGTCATAATACCATCATCGTCATGTAAAACATATTCTTCATACTTAAAGTCATAGGCATAAAAATTCATAGACTTATCATAAGAGACTAGGGCTAAGTGTGAGCTCATAAACATTTTGAGTCAAAATCATGCAATTGAGTAGGATTCATAGAGAAAACATGCAATAGAAATCAAGTTAGATCACTAACAAGGGAACACACATCAAATCATTAAATCCTAATTATGTATACTTTGAAATCACATACTTTAGCTTGAATAACATATACATTATGAAATTCATCATAGTGCTTACTTAATTAATCATAATTATCATATAAAACTCATAATCCATGTATTAGGAATCATGGCTTAAAATTTCATAAGAAATCATCGTGAATTTTGATAAATAGGAAGGTTTTGGATTAAGCTTCATGGATGAAACTAATCCATGAATGAAGCCTTACATACCTCAAGTAGAATCCTTAGAATTGAGGAACAAAATTTGAAAATCCTTAAGCAAACCTTCAAACTTTAGCTTTAACGGAACCTTTGACTTAGAGAGAGGATTATTGAAAACCCTTGAGAGAATTTTGGGAATTAAAAGCTATGAATGAATTAGAAATAGGACTTTATAGAGGTTAGGTTAGGTTAGTTAGGGTAGTTAGAATAGCCAGAAAACGTAGGTTAGGACTTAGATGGACTGGAAAAGTCAAAAGCACCCTTCATTAAAATCTGTCGAAGTCGCCTATAAAACCCCTTCTACAGGTCGTGGAACAACTTACAGGCCATCTTTTGTCACATGGGTCAGGGTGTCACAAAATCCACAGACATGAAGTATGGCTCGTAGATAAACACACAGGCCGTAGAACCCTTCGTAGGAAGACCCTAGACTTAGACAAATTTTATTTCGTCAAGTCCTCAAATTTTGTTTCATCAAGGCCTCTACCTATGACACCTACTTATGGGTCGTATAATAACTTATGGCTCGTTAGCTAATTCGTAAGTTGACTTTCACAAATCTCTCAAATTTCTATTTTTACTGGGCACTTTCCACGGTGCCCCCTATGACTCGTGGATACATGTATGATCCATGCACATTCTAACTGAACCATCTTTCTTCCTTACAAATAGTATGAGAGAATCCCATAGTGATACACTAGGCCTTATGAATCTCTTATCAAGCAAATCCTTTAATTGTTCCTTTAGTTCTTTCAATTCTACCGGGGCCATTCGATATGGAAGGATAGAAATAGGTTGGATGTTGAGAAAAAGATCAATACCAAAATTAATTTTTCTTATGGGAGGAATACCGGGTAGATCATTAGGAAAGACATCGGGGAACTCATTTACGATACAAACGAATTAAGAGTAGGAATATGAGACTCAATATCCATGACGCGGACAACATGATATGCACAACCTTTGGAGATCATTTTCATAGCTTTCATATAAGAGACAAATTTTCCTTTAAACACAGAATTAGTTCCCTTCCATTCTAAAATAGGCTCACTAGGAACTTGAAATGTGACCTTACAGGTCCTACAATCAATAGAAGCATAGAATGCGCATAACTAATCCATACTAAGAATAACATCAAAATCGATCATATCAAGTTCAACTAGATCACGTGGGAAGACCTTGTGTAAGACCGACACGGGACAACTTTTATAGACTTTCTTGGCTAGTATTGACTCACCAATCTATATAGTGTAAAGTTTGAGAAGTGCCAAAGCTTCAAGTTGCTTGGATTCTCGAAGTAAAAAGTGTCACATGTCTGCACCACATAATTTATTAAATTTATCAAAACAATTAAAATTAACTAATTGTATAATTTAAATAATACATTTTAATTTTTAAAATTAAAATTAAAATATAAAGTAGTTTAAGGTCTTTTTTTTTAAATAGTCAACTAAAAAATACTCAGATCTTTAGACTCTTTAATATTTGATTTTAAAATATTTAAAAAATATTGTTTTCTAATAAAATTTTAAAATATTTTAAAAAAATATAGTTTCCCAATAAAAAAATTACGATTTCGTATTTTTAAATGAATAAATCTTTTTACGAACATAAATATTCTCGAATTTTCAATTAGTTTAATTTTAAATTTTTTTTGTACATATCTATCTATATATATTAGGAGAAGTAAAAGCCACAATGTGTTAGCACCACAATAAAAGTAGTATTTTTAAAAATGAAAAAAATGAAAAAATTGTATTTTGAAAAAAAAAACATGCAATTACAGTTAATTATTTTTAAATTAAGGAAATTAATTTTATATCAATCTATATTAAAATTAATCTCTAATTTTTATTTTTAAAATATCAATGTTTTTAAATTAAGGAAATTGATTTAAATCTATATCTATAGCTATATCTATATAATTATATGCACGATGAAGAAAAACAATTTAATCTTTGTTATTGAAATTTCAAACTTATTAACTCTTAATATATCTCAACTAAATATACATTTCAAATAATAAATATCAAATAAATTAATAGCCTAAAATATTACACATGTCAACACCATATTTAATTTTTAAAAAATTCAAATAATAAATGTAAAAATAATTAATAAATTTAAAAATGTTTGTCAACTTTTCTAATTCCGCAAATAGCGTTAACTGATTAATGTGGTTTTAACATTTACGTCTGATTGTATATTTGTTTCTAATTTCTTTTCTAAATATGTAGATAATAACAAAATTAGGATAAAAAATCAGTTTACAAAGAAAAAAGAACAAAGGACGCGGGTTCAACAAACAACGACCCATTTTAGCACTTTTATTGTGCGCATCTGCCACCTGGCAGTTTTAAGTACAGTTTATTTTAAAATCCTCCACATTTGGAATTTTTTAAAACAAATAATCAACATTTTTGAAAAATTTAAAAACTAAGTCGATATAATTTCAAAAATTATTTTTTGTTTTTTTAGTTATTATTAACAAATTTAAATTCAGACAGTTTTAAAATCATAATGATGCTTATCTACATATTCAAAATTTAACATAAAATTTGAAATTAATAAAAATAAAATATATATGTACGTTACTCCTAAACACTAGGATGAAAAAACTAAACTTAGAATTATTTATTTAAGGAACAATATTTTTAGACAACCAACTAAATTTCACGAATAATCTATTCAATCAAATTCCATTTCGCCAGATGTTTCTCAACAATGATTTTTCTGCATGGACCTTGTGATGTGTACATTAATATGTAACATGTCATAGACCTACTACTTTCATATACAATATCAATAAAAATCTATGCCACATTGCTGATACGTTTTTACTTGTGAATTGGTATTTCATATATTCATTACTTTATGTATTAGAGAAAGTTTGTGTTTGGTTATTTATGTAGTCGTTGTGGTAATAAATATGTACAATGTGATACATTAATTGTGAAAATAATAGATAATTCTATATTATAACCTCAAAGGCCAAAGGATGAGTCGTGTTTTTTTCAGTTGAAATGCTAGAAATAAATTCGGCAAAGTGAATCATGTTTTTTTTTACTTTTTTTTTTATAGTAACTACAAAGGACAATTTTTATCTGTTGTGATGCTGTGATAGTTAATTTGTTTAACTCAACATTCTTTTAGTTTTATATATGTTTAATTAATGGGATAACTTTTTGAATTCATACAATTGCAGTTATCTTTCTTGCTGAAGGCATGCATAAGAATCCTATGGAGATCAGATCCAAATAGTTCGTATAAGGGATTCAATTAAATACAAATGTAAAATATTTACGCATTAAAGAAATTTCATTTTCATGACTATGACATACGTATTATTAAATCTAATTGCAGTACAATATTTCACAAGGATAACATGAACTTGATTACTATATATTTAGTTGTGTAAAATCTGTTCATATATTACCTAAAAAACATATTTGTTTGAATGCTTTTCCTTAATTTGTAAATAGGAGAGGATGTTTGTTTGATGGAAGTTAATGATTGACTTTATTTTCTTTATTGATCAATATTATCTTCAAAAAAATTTAATATGATGATTTGATCCATAGAATTTTCGAAGGATTGGCGCAGGACATCAATAAGAGTCGAATGGTTTTTATCTACGATACGCAGTATACAAACTATATGATGTCGTTAAGTTAAATCAAAAATTCTTTTTGTTTAAGATTTAACCACATTGTTGTGGTTCACCTTCACTACTTTTTCATCTATTCTTGAAGATGTTGTGTGTATAGAATAAATTTTCTTTTTCAGTTTAAGAACAAGGAAAGACACAACACATTGTTAAAATGTAAAGATTTAAATTTAAAAATTCATTGTAGTGAGTGACAAATCAAAGAAACACGAAAGAATGTTTTCTGATAAATTTTATGCTTAAACGTTAAATCATCACTTATTTCATTTGATATTTTTTTATCTTTAACCTCCAACAACTTTGTGGAGAAAAGAAATTACATCCAACACCATTTTGGTGAAGATCTACTTCTTAAAAAGATGAACGGTAAAGAAAACAAATAATAATATTCATGTTATAGATGTAAAAAGTTCAAGTCATCAATTCATAATGTTCACAAACTATGAAATACGTGTACAATCACGACTTTTAGCGATTAGTTTTCCATTTCTTAATCAAATAAAGCATGATTGTGTTCTTTGAAGGTTTTTCATATTTATTACTATCACTTAATAGTTTGCTAATTGATATTTTTTCTGTATTTTTCTGAATAAAAATAGTATCTTTTGTTTTGAATGGTTGTTAGCAGCTATGCAAATAGCAGAAGATGGAGACTTTTCTATTTTCTCAATAGAACAACAGCATTATTGAATGACTAAAGCTTCACAATTTAGAAGGGCAAAATCACTGCTTAGTTTTCTTCTACTTTCCTAATGCACCAACTTATGTAGTCATTATTACATGCATTTAGCAAATTTGAGTGCCAAAAATAAATATATTGAGTTATAATTTTGAATTATTCGAGAATGTATACTTCTTATTTAAATGTAACCTTTTCTAGTTAAATAATCAACCCACTTAATGCTTATTTATTAAAAATAAACTACCACACGGCAAAGTAGAGTCATTTGGAATTTGAATTTAAAGTTGTTCCCTAAAATTGCTCCGTGTATACATAAACAAATTCAATTAAAAAAATAATGGATCTCTTCTTCTTCCAATGTGTGATGTTATTTGTTGAGTTCTTTTTCATTCTTCTTATTTTGATCTTTATTTTTCGGGCCAATATATAGATTATTAAATGACTATCCGATGCAATCTTGAATATATTTGCAAAGACATAAGTGAAAATCCAAAAAGAAGAAGAAGAACAATATCTATAAAAGTGATCGTAGGATGAAAATAATCAAAAATAAAATAAACAATGCATGAAACAAATTATTCATAGTTAGTTAATGTTGGATTAGGGAAAAATCACATTGTTTAAAAAATAAGACATAATAAAGTTAATTTTATCACTTTCTTCTTTAAAATTAAGATCTTAAAAATCATAAAATACAAAATAATTCTGTTGCAAATGGTGTTACTTTATTGTTAATTTTACTTCGCTTTAATTATGATTATTATTGGGGGGCCCCAAAAAAATTGAATTGTCAAGTGACTTTATGATGAATTATCTTTAGTTCTAGACATTTAATCATTGATAACAATACAAATTATTATTTTCTTTTATGAAAATGAAAATTTTGACTTAATAATTTAAAAAGTAATAACAAGTAATTAATTCACTAAAAATATTTTGAACCTTTTGGATTAACAAAAATATATATAAAATGTATCAATAAATTGTTAACATGAAAAAAATTATTTAATTAATACAACATAAAAATAATAAAGGACAAACATGTAAAAAAAATTATATTTTCTAAAATTAAAATAATTATAAACTAAAATAGTCACGCAACGCGTGGGTATTTATACTAGTGGGATTATAAATCGAATAGGTTCTAAAAAGACTTCCGGAGGCATATCGAGCTTTATGGTAACATTAGGAGTAACAAATGACATATAGGCATCGGCGTCAAGCAAAGCATATACATCATGATCAAAGACTTTTAACATACTAGTGACCACATCGGGAATCTCATGTATTTCGTGTATAGCATGTAAAGCATATAATCGATTACCCACATGGACCACCACCTTGAGCTTGGGCACCTTGTTGTGCTTGCCCTTTTTTGAGCCATTTGACATTGGGGACAGCCTGGCCACATTAGACACTCGGCAATTTTGTATTCCATTATTCCATAACCAAAGCATGCACCAGAACCTCTTAAACATTCACTAATATGGTTTCTCTCGCACTTAAGACACCTAAGAGGATAATAGCACCACCTTTCCAACGTCACCTTGAACCTTAGGATTGGCCTCTTTCCCTTTGTCAAACCTTTGAGGAGCAGTTTTTAAAGACCCTTGGCCTTGTTGGAATTGGCCACCACCAGACTTACCCTGGGAAAACCCACCATCATGGCGAGCCCTCTTGGACTCTCTTGATCTCATCTTTTGCAACTTCTCACTCTTCACTTTTTTGGCATATGTCATGTGTTTAGAGATATCTATTTCTTTAATGAGCATGGCGACCTTACATTCCATCTTCACCAAATCAGACACACCCAAAGTAAATTTGTTCATATAGGCAAAAGAGTTGGCCATCAAGTAAGGAGCAAATTTGGATAACTTGGTGAACTTGAGGGCATACTCCCCCACGCTTATCCGTCTTTGCCTTAAGTTCATGAATTTCATCATCTTAGCTTCTCTTAGCTCAAGAGGGAAGAAACAATCAAGAAAAGTGTCCTTAAACATCTCCCAATCAATAAGACCTTCTTCAACTCTCTTGGACTTCCATTTAGAAAACCAAACTTGAGGCACCCTTTTAAGCTAATAAGCCACTAGTTCTGCCTTCTCTTTGGAAGACACCCCCATAATTCCCACTACCTGGTACGCCTCATCAATGAACTCTTGAGGATCCTCATCCACCTTTGAACCATGAAATTCCTGAAGATTCATTCTAGCAAAATTTTTTATCCTTGAGGCCAAAGTAGGAGTCTTTAGTGAAGCAATAGCTTGAGCTAGCATAGTGATTGTGGCTCTAAAGTTATCACTGGACACTTGGTCTTTTTCAAGAGATTGGGGAGCTTGGTCCACATTAGCATCATTTCCCCTTGGCAATGGAGCACGTCGTGTAGCCATTTCTGAAAACACCAAGGGACAAGTGTTAGGATACAAAAGTTTAAAAGGCACGAAATAGAGTTTAAACAAATCAAGGTTTTTTCCTAAAAACATCTCATAGCCTCCTCTATTCATGAATGTAGCACGCTTCATACCAACGACTAAGACTATACTCGATGCGGCATGTTGGACTCCCTGAGATGCTTTCAAACTTTGTGCTTTGATACCACTTTTATCATGATCCGCACCTATGACCTAGCCGCGACATGGGAAATACAACACCTGAAAGCATACCATCCAAGCCTCGTGTTCATATAATAAGCATTCATAAAGTAAAATAAGCATATACAAGAGATTAAGCAAGCGAAAGTATATAACAATAAAATGTCATAGCTCCTATAAGGAGTATATATTAGTGAGTAGTTCAAATCATGCCTATAAATCATGGATCTTAGTGGGGACTAGCACATAATTACTAGCTCACCCTCAAGATATACATAAAAATTTTTTTTAAAAAATACTAAAGTCTCAACATAAAAAAAATAACATAGGGCTTGTTCTCGAAATATTAGAACTCACCAACAAGTCTTCAAGCTTAGGAGTTTGAGTGCTAGCCTCAATACGGAATAATCTCCTCATCATTCATCCCTACATGATCAGATCATATAGGCAAAGAAGTATGTGTTAGCACATTAAATGTACTAAGTATGCAGGTATTTCATGAACCAAAAGACATCACAATAATATCAATATGCATAAGTATAAACAAAAGATAAGGACACAATATGGATGAGCATGCCATTTAAAATCATGAGAAAAGTATCACAATTCTATTCATAACCTTAATATACATATGTGGAAATAAGACCATAACTGACATTCATTAGACCATGTGAACTATTACATGAAATCATGATGTTCACACTACATCAAGCTAAGACGAGTCTACTTTGTCAAGGTAGACTCTATCCTCACCCTATAGGCTCTATCCTAGCACAGTTAGAACCATCATTTGACCCCACCCTTTAGGCTCTATCCTAGAACGGTGAGTGTCCATCATATAAGATGATTGGATCCATTAGCATAGCTTTAATTCATAAAACATAAACATCACTCCTATGGTGGCACATAGTTATGGGACAATGGCATCTACCAAAACCCTCTCAGTGCTAGGTCATATCCCATGGAATATATAAACATGCATATATATAGTTTTTAACATAGTTTCACACTTCATTAAAAATCATACTTTCATACTTGTAAATAATCATCCTAATCTTCAAATAAGTATCATATCATATCATAAGAATAGTCCAATTACTTTTTTCCATCATAGTGTGGCTAGATATTCCTACCTTAACATCATCATAATATTAGGGTATTCCTCACCCTCTCTATCATAGCATCATCATAGATTTTGTAACATTATCATTGTCATAGTACCATCCATCATCATCATATAAAACATGCTTTTCATACGTAGAGTCATAGGCATAGAAATCCATAGCTTTATCATAAGAGACTAGGGCTAAGTGTGGTCCATGAACATTTTAAGTCAAAATTATGCAATTGAGTAGGATTCATATAGAAAACATGCAATAAAAATCAATTTAGATCATTAACAAGGGAACTTACATTAAATCATTAAGCCCTAATCATGCATACTTTGAAATCACATACTTTATAGCTTGAAAATTATATACATCATG
This sequence comes from Solanum virginianum, assembly GCA_000787875.1. Classification (NCBI taxonomy): domain Eukaryota; kingdom Viridiplantae; phylum Streptophyta; class Magnoliopsida; order Solanales; family Solanaceae; genus Solanum; species Solanum virginianum. The sequence goes on from DF358303.1 coordinate 72,063, forward strand.
AAATTCACCATAATTCTTATACATCATGAAATTCACCATAATTCTTACTTAATTAATCATAATCATCATATAGTAATTTTAATCCATGCATTAGGATTCATGGCTTAAAAACCCATAAGAAATCATTATGAATTTTGATAAATAGGAAGGTTTTGGATTGGCTTCATGAATGAAACTAATCTGTGAATGAAGCTCTACATACCTTAAGTAGAATTCTTAGAATTGAGAAAGAAAATATGAAAATTCTCAATCAAACCTTTAAGCTTTAGGTTCAATGGAACCCTTGACTTAGAGAGAGGATTATTGAAAACCCTTGAGAGAATTTTGGGAATTAAAAGCTTTGAATGACTTAGGGATAGGACTTTATAGAGGTTAGGTTAGTTAGGGTAGTTAGAGTAGCTAAAATAACGTAGTTTAGGACTTAGATGGAGTCAAAAATACCCTTCATTAAAAATTATCAAAGTCTCCCACGAAACCCCTTCTATAGGCCGTGGAATGACTTACGTGTCGTATCTTATCCCTTGGGCTTGGGGGTCACAAAAATTGAGTTACTGGAATTGTTGTTTCTAATCTATAGACATGTAGTATGACTCGTAGATAAACATATGGGTCGTAGAACACTTCGTAGGAAGACCCCAGACATAGACAAATTTGTTTCCTCAAGGCCTCCAACTACGACACCTACTTAATGGTCGTATAATAACTTATGACTAGTCTGTTAATTCGTAAGTTAACTTCTAAAAATTCCTCAAATTTCTATTTTCACTGGGCACTTTCCATAGTGCCACTTATGACCTGTAGATCCATGGACGGGCTGTGAACTGGCTCTTAAAACCTTACTATTAGCAAATTTTTTGTGCTTTAATTTCTCAGGCCTAAAAACATAAGGGGTGTTACACCAAGGCTCTCACCTCTTAGAGTTCCATTGATGGCAAGAAATTAGAGTTTTAAGGCCTCATCCTTCAATTTGAGGTTTCTTCCATAAGTTTTGAATCAAGATTTGTAGGTTTCATTCATGGGTTCATTCCAACCATGAAGTCTAATATTTTCACTTATCCACATAATTTCAAGTTGGTAATTTTCATAAGTTTATGATATATTTTCAAATGCTTATAACATGATGTATTTACTGCCTAATAATGTATTTTTGGTACGAATTTATATTATACTATGAAAGGTTGATAATTTACAAGATATTTTCATGATTGACTATCTAGGGTTTGAAAGTTTCATGTTGGATTGTTTTATGAATGGTTTAAGTTGATGAATTTTATTGCATTTATGTATAATCCTCATGTATTACATGATTTAAAGCCTATAAGCACGGAACCTACCTAGTTTTACACTATGTTCAAATGAAGTATGCTATGAATGATAGGGTTTCAACTATATAATTATGAAAGTTATGAAAGAGATTATGGAAGTCCTTATGGTGAAAGAAAAATTCTCATCAAAGATGAATCCTTCTTATTAAAGAATAATTCTCACTTGAATGGGTTATAAGGTTTTAATGAACTACTCCTACTATGATGAAGTCACATTTCAAAGCTTATGAATGTATAGGAATATGATTATGTTTATAAATATTTCGTGGTACTTAACTTAGCACCGAATGAGACTTGTGGTGGGATTCAGTAAGGGAATGCTAGTAAAAATCTCCTATATCATTAACTGTGTACCATCATATAAGCCCAATAGACTAGGCTAGTGGATCATAAAAGCTTTAATGATAAAAGAACGCATGCATAAGTTGACAAAGTTCTACCAGGAAAATAGTTTTCTTGGCTAGCGTAGGGGGTTATGATGAATTCCATATATATCTTGCATGGTCTTATATATTGATTATAGTCTCATCCTGTATATGTATGTATATGATTACTTGAGATATTTATGATGCTTTGTTCATGATTTAAAGACGCATTGATCATTCATCATCTCTTGTGCCCTTATTTCCTTGTTGTGTTATACATATTGCCTATTATGATATTATAACTTCTTCATTGCATTGCATTTCACATACTTAGTGCATTCAAAGTAATAATGTATACTTTTGCCTACATGATCACACTAATTAGGGGTTGTTGCTCCTCCTCCTACTATACATGGCTAGCTGACAGAACGATTGAAGACTAAGTTTGTTGAGTCCTATAGTTCGGGGACAATATCTTATTTCTTTAACATTGAGTTGTAATGAAAAATTTAGACTTTCTTTATTATACTTTCCTTGTTACCTTTATTGAGGGTGAGCTAGGGACATGTCTTAGCCTCCGCCTAAGTCTAAAGTTAAAGGTATTACTGGACATGTATGGATTGATTGTGATTTAGTACTTGATATTATACTTGATTTTTCCTTAGCCCTGTTTCCCCAATTTTCCACTTTTAATACTAAGAGTTGGGTGAGGTATCTTCAAGTTCATCATTCTCCATGTTACGACTAGGCCTTAGGCTCGAGACATAATATTAGTTATATGGTTCATAAATCGAGTTCGTGGTTGAGATTCAATAGATGAAAAAAAATTAGATTCAACAAGACAAAACCCATTATAGGTCATGGATGTGTTGACATGCAATAAATGGTGTTCATACATGGCGTCCTGCAATTAGAAAAACTAAACTAAGAGTTAGAAGAAATTACAATGTCTCTTTACGAGTCGTTGAAATATTACGAATCATACCTATTAGTTTTGTAGGGTGAAGTACAATTTTTAGTGGCTAAAATTTTGGTTTACAAGTCTTATGAGGGATAATTATGACTTATAAATGGAACCTTAAGTCATACAAATGGGGGTTCATAGGTCAACTTCAGATGCCATGTTTTGGGCCTGATTTTCACAAAATCATTTCTACGAGTCGTAGAAGGGCCTACGATCCATAGACCTCTTTCATTGTTCACTCTGGTACATTTTAATAAAAGGTAATTTTTATATTTTCTACTTCTAATCTCTAAACTACGTCATTTCATTTTATTAAACTACCTATAACTATTTTTGTTCTATTACTTCCCCAAGTCCAAATTATTTTCCCATTCCTCACAAGTTTACCCAATAATTCTTCTTCAATTCTCTCTAAAACTCAAGGAAGGGTAACTAGGATTTCTTGCAAGCTTCATCACTAAGGTTTCAAGTTAGGTTTATGCTCAAGGTATGTTGGTCTTCATCAATGAGGCATTTTCTCTCATAGGGCCCAACAAATTCCTCTCTTTTTATCCAAATTCAAGTATATATTTTGAGGAGTTTTATGATCTCAATTTAATTGTATGAATTATGATTTATATGATATTTATTTATTGAAAAAGCATAAAGTCACACTTGAAGTTGTACTGAAAAGTAGAGTACATGCTTTAACTATTGGAACGATCTATTACACACTTATTCTTATTGAAAGTGATATTCTTACCATCCTCAAAGATGATGTGGAAATAAAATTAAATAAATAAAAAAATAGGCGCGTTTGGTTCAAAAATTAAGTCAAAAACTACTTTTTTTCCCATCCCAACTCCTTCTCCTACTTTATGTTCTTCTTCTCCATCACAAAACCCTATTACTTCCCCAAGTCCAAATTATTTTCCCATTCCTCATAAGTTTACCCAATAATTCTTCTTCAATTCTCTCTAAAACTCAAGGAAGAGTAACTAGGATTTCTTGCAAGCTTCATCACTAAGGTTTCAAGTTAGGTTTATGCTCAAGGTATGTTGGTCTTCATCAATGAGGCATTTTCTCTCATAGGGCCCAACAAATTTCTCTCTTTTTATCCAAATTCAAGTATATGTTTTGAGGAGTTTTATGATCTTAATTTAATTGTATGAATTATGATTTATATGATATTTATTTATTGAAAAAGCATAAAGTCACACTTGAAGTTGTACTGAAAAGTAGAGTACACGCTTTAACTATTGGAACTATCTATTACACACTTATTCTTATTGAAAGTGATATTCTTACCATCCTCAAAGATGATGTGGAAATAAAATTAAATAAATAAAAAATAGGTGCGTTTGGTCAAAAATTAAGTCAAAAAGTACTTTTTTTCCCATCCCAACTCCTTCTCCTACTTTATGTTCTTCTTCTCCATCACAAAACCCTATTTTTAATTTTTTTCTCCTTCACTTTTCTTATGCGCAAATTCTTCTTGCTATGACTTATGAAGAATTTTTACTGTACACAACTCAATCACTCACCTGATGAAGCGAATACAAAAGGGTCTCGTTAGAGGGATTTCTCTTAAGCTACAAGAGAAAGAGAGAGAACGCTATAGATGCACCCATAGATGGATTTGATAGCAACTGTGGTGGGTCCGATGACGATCGTGGAGGTCGTGGTGGGTCCGATGACAAAATGGGTCTTTTTTTTTTAACTTAAATGTCCTTTTTTTTTGGTTATGAGAAGTGATTTTTGCTGAATTTTAGACATGATTTTATCTTATTATGATTTAAATTTGGGATATTGTGAACCAAAAAAAAGAGAGGATATTTGGTGGATTTTATTCAGTCAAAATTAGGGTTTCAAAATTGAGGATTGATATTATTGAATTGGGACTTTAAGGGAAGTTGTTATTGGAAATTTATGATTATGATTGTGATGAATTTCAATGGTGGCAATGGTGATGACTTGATTTCAAAGATGAATTTAGTCGAATTTATTATAGTTGTTATCAATTTTTTTAATGGTGGCAGTGATTTTGGGAAGCTTCTGATGGTGAATTTAATTGTGAATGGTGAAATATATAGTGGTGGAGATGTAAATATGGTTATAATGGCAACAATGGTGGTGGATTAATGATGTCTGAGGAAGAAGAAGCAATTGGGGTGACATGGATTTTTTTTTAAAAATTTGACATAATTCTTGACGTGGCAATGACATGGCAGTTACGTGGTGATAATATGGCGCGAGTGTGAAACACTCTCCATCATGTGACTGGTTGTATGTGCGTCAGGGTAGAAATAAATTAACTTTTAAGTAATTCTCATATGTAATAAGTCGCCTCAATAAGTAAAGTGTGTAATCTACTTTTCGGTACAAGTTCAAGTGTGACTTTATGTTTTTTTCCATTTATTTACTCAATTATGTGTGAATTTCTATAAATTGCATGATTCCGATGATTTCCAAGTGAATGCTATTACAAGCTACCTAAGATTTATGAAATTACTTTTGGGTTCTCTTAATTTTGATTCAAATGTCATTATTTTACATGATCTTCATGTTTTCAAGTCAATTATGAGAGAACTCATGCTTTTCTTTAATTTCACTTCTAAGTCATGATTATGAAATTTCAAGTGTTCAAGCAAGTTTAAGAAGGGTGACTTAAAGACCTTATTATATTCTTAATGAGATAAGATATGTAATAATAGAAGGCCTACACCCACAATACATGAATAATATGAAAATGACCTACTCTATAAATAAGATTTTATGAATTGAATTGGTTGATTTGAATTGCCTTTCCTACATGAAAAATTTATAAAAAAAGTATGAACTATGACTTATGACAAGCTTATGAAATTGATGATATACATGATTTTTATGAAAAGTATTTCGTGGAATTTTGACTTCACACGAATTAAGACTTGAGGTGGAGACTCGACTCAAGGGATCCTTTGTAATAATCTCTACTCTCATAAATATGTGTCACCATAGAATTTTTACCAATATGGCCTAACTAGTGGATCTACATATCACACGTGTTCATGACATTCACTTAGCCGGCAAGTAGACTCACTTTCTCTTGATGTAGGGACAATGTTGAAATTTTATGTTATAGCTCATATGGTACTCTTTCGATCAGGGTTATAGTCTACATATGTATGATCCTTTATGGTACTTTGTATCACTTCATATATGATTTATTCGTGCATTAACCATTTACATGCTTATTTTTGCTTTTAAATTTTCTATCATATCATGATCTTTACTTGATCTTTGCATTATATATTTTACATTACTTGCATTTTGTACATACTTAGTTCATTCAAATGAACTAGCTAACACATACTTGTTTGGTCATAAACCACTATGCGAGGCAAAAATGCTTTGATAAGCATTGAGCTTATGCAGACCAAGCTGCGAAAAGCTACATTATATCATCATATAGGGACAGAGGATCATTCCTCACCACATTTTCGTGGCTAGATTTTGGCACGCTTTGAAGACTTATGGTGACTCCTCATGCTTCAAGGGCAAGCCTAGCATTACTCTACAATTATTGTTTTAGCTTTTGGGATATTATAAGGCTGCTTCTTGTATTACTTTCCTTTGAAGGTGAGCTAGGAAGACTATGTAGAAGCATGTTGGATTATGTATGCAGTCTAGTCTCATTGACCTTGTTTTGGAGTCTATGTCATCTCTCATTTGACTTTGTTTACTCCTTGCTATTGAGTTGTTGTTTAAGACCTATTTTCGCTTTCTTCCAATGTTCGATTGGTGTTTTACCTTATTTATGCTTATGATATGCTAAGAGGCTTGGTTGGAATTTTCTCAAAAATCTTAATCATCGTATTATACCTAGGGCCTAGCTTGGATTATGACAATAACAAAAAATAAACTATAAGTTTTAATTTTTATAATATTAATATTAAAATATTATATCTTCAAACATTGGTCAAATTTCAAGTAGTTTGACTTTCAAAAAAAAAATGTGCTTAGTATTATGGAACATACGAATTATAACTATCCAAGAACTTGAGGAATCCCTATTGAATTTTGCCTCAGAACCTAGAGGGCTAAAATAGAAAATTTTACTATTTTGTAATCATTTTTATCGAGTACAAGGTATTAATGGTGTAAAAGAATTAAAAGATTTATTATACGAAAAAAAAGAATAATGTGATATGTTACTCTTGGGGGGAAATTAAAGCAACAATTGTTAACATATTTGGAAAAAACGGAAATACATTATTAGGATTTATGCATAATAATACTTTTATTTAACTTTATAATTATAATATTAATGTTTTTAAATAAAATTGGGGGTTCAAAAGATTTTCACCTATATAGACATGGATAGAAAGATTAACAATTGTGTTAAAGTGACTATTTAATTCTTTGGAGGCGTTTGATAGCTGGTTTGAAAGTGAATTACATATATATTAAATTTTGTATAAGTAATATTATGTTTGATAGTTCATTAAAAAATAAGTTATTCACATATAAAATTAATACAATCTTTAATTTATAATTTAAATATTCGCATAACTAATACAGATATAAATTATGAAAAAATCTATGTATTACTTTATGCAGGATAAAAATATAGAAGGTGACATAAATATAAAATGTGACATAACGAATACATGACTACATGACTAATGAATGAATTCCCTGAATATTAACCCATATTTGAAACTTGCCTAGTCAAGTAGTAATATCACTTTTGTTTCTTTTAAAACTATAACATCGTCCAACTAATTTTATTTTTCTCAAAATATACTTGATACAATAAAGATATCATTATCCTTTGTAATGGGATGCTATGTCACATAATTCCTTTTTAAAAAAATATTTTTTTTTCTTTTTTGAATTTCTCATTTGGTGTGATACTACATTAGTACTCTCTTAATTTGAATTAGCTTTGGATAGGGCTCATTAGGAAATTATGCTCCCTAACAAAAAAAATTCTTCTTTTCAAATTAATTATCGAGTCAAAAAAACTATAGTAAAATTCTTTGATTTTGATTCAGAGATCTCCTTATTTTGAGTGAACAGTAATCGTGTTTCATCAAGTTATGCAACGTACGTGTGCTTTGCCGATGCCTGGCGGCTTCTCAGTTGCTGCGCGGCCCCGACCCACGTGAACCCATCCACGCATCTAGCTTCTGCGTCTTGCACTTGTTCGTCCAAATATAAAGAGGTCTCACCCTTCCTCCTCCATCATGTTTATATGTGCACCTGACTCTCTTCTTCTTACTTCCCCTGTTCATATTTGATTTTGAAATTGCTTCTGCTTGAATTTCAAAGTAATTCGAAACAACGTGCTTCAATAAAAGATAAATTCTGTGCAATGAATCTAAACAAAAATTTGAAATTGCTATCGACTTTAGTTGCCGAGAATCAAAATTGGGGAAAAACTTTTCCTCAGCGGCTGTGAGAGCTCTGATTAGTTGCGTGAATGGGGTGGTGATGTTCCGCTAGAAAGCCACAGCAAAGCACTTTAAACTTCCTTTTGGGTTTCGTAGATTTGAGTCCAGGAAGTAACTATACTAATAAATAGTACAAATCTTCTCTAGCTCTAGGTTCTGCGAATTCTTTAAGACTGCTGCCATTTTTAACTACTTCGGCAACGCTTTTTGGTTGTAACGCGTATTCTACCTGCACCCCAAGCCAACTAGAACATAAAAGCCTTTGGAGAAAATAACAAGTCATGAATCAACGATGAGTGTAAAGTCAAAAAATAGGTTACATTATATATACATGTGCAAGAGAATCAGTATGCATTGGACAAAAAAAAAAAATGTGATTGATAGTAATTAGGCAATATTTTTTATTTCTTTTAGTGGAAATAAAAGGTTAGAAAATGCAATTTATGTTTGATAAGGTACTACTGCAGCTCCCCTGTCAGTCCACATTTCAACACAATACATGTAACTTTGTAATTCTGTATTTTCCCCTCCTTTATAACATTCTACTAAATTGGATAATCTTCCTTTATTTATCAAATATCTAATAACATTACTTTCTGCAATAGTTGACTTAAGAGACATCTAACTTTTGCGGATCCACTATAAGACCCATTGGCTTATTTTCATTCTAGCAACAAAGCAACTTAGCTATTTGGACTATAGTATAATTTCACAGTTACAAGTTGCATCAATTTCCAGAGTTCAACCTAAACAGTCTATATGTACTGCTTTATTTAACTTCATACATATTTCCTTAGTGTTTCGCTGTAAGAAAATTAAAAGTGCAGTTTGCTATCTCTGTTTCAATCATGAGAAGAATGTTGTAGTCGAAAGAAATAGTTTCTGCAAGAATGGCATTGAAGCCTGAACCTTCTAGGTAAAATAAGTACATAACGCATAGAACAAAATTCCAATCTTCCCCCTTCTGGCTAGCAAAATCTTTGTGAATAAACAAAATGAAAACTATCCAAATGACAAAAAAGCTTTTGGTTTCACAAACAACAATTTGATCCTCGAATTCCCCAAAGCTGCTGCCATTTTTAGCCGCAAACCCCTTCCCCCTCTTTGGTTTCATAAGCTAGATTCCGAGAGATTACTATACTGATAATAATAGAACTCTTCTGTGCGTCTACATTCCTCAAATTCCCCAAAGTTGCTGGCATTTTTTGGTGCTCCAGCTAAAACTTCCTTCGTTACCATTGTTGGTCTATTCAAACAAGAATTGTATTGATCTATTTAGCTCCATAGACACTGGAAAAGCAGAAGGCTAAACGCAAGACACTATTTTGAACTTTATAAATTGCCAATCCTGCTTCTTTCTCTTTATTTTCCCTTTCTTTAAAAACAAACATGATATAGCGCCGCTGCCTCATATTTTTGGCAGTGTTTTGGAATGCAAACTTGACTTTCCCGCATACCAAGAGGTCTACTTTCTGCTGATAGCTGTAGGTCATTACATCTTTATCTCTCATATGTTTGATTCTAATATCTTGTGTTTGCACTTTCCATTTCATTTTATATTTTCTACTTTCTGGCAATATCTGTAAGTCACTGCATCTTTATCTCCCACATGTTTGATTCTACTATTCTCTGTCTGCACTTTCTATGTTTTCTCTTATGCTTGATTCTACTATCCTCTGTTTGCGCTTTGTATTTATTATGTTTTCTCTTTATTCCCAGACATAAACTGCATATTAAGATCCCCAAATAAAAGATGAATACACCTCCGCGTGAACAAGCAGACACTTCAAAAAATGTTGCAAAAAACCAAAAATGCAAATTGGCCTACCAACAAATGCCGCCTGACAAAAAGGCTGCTCTTCTCCAACAACATCGGCCTGAATATTTTGCTCACTTTCCTATCCCACCTCACTTTCCTACTTTTTCAACTTTCCCAAACCAATAAAAAATGTCCACATGGATTGCTTTCCAATCAAAAATTGCCACGTGGCCAACTTGATTTGCTCCTCCTCTTCAACTATAATTTTACAATATTATCCCTAATAAAATTATTTTTCCAACAATTTCAACTATAATTTACTATATCGCTCCGATGAATTATTTAATAAATAGTACAAATCTTCTCTAGCTCTAGGTTCTGCGAATTCTTTAAGACTGCTGCCATTTTTAACTACTTCGGCAATTATTTTAAGTCATATAAATAGTGAAATTGAAATAAAACAAATCTCTTTATAAAAGGAGAAATAAAATTGAATAACTAAACCAACAAAATGCTTTCGCGTATAACTTTTTGTGGATCCCACAATTTTAGGCATTTTTAGAATTTCAGTTCACTGTCAAAACCCCGCCTAGAATCAGTCATTACCTCCTTCCAAACAATCAAACACTCCATCGAAATGTCACCCCCACAACCCCTAAAGGACGCATTTTCCGGTCAGCTTTAACCGCCACAAAGTCAGCCCCAAAACCGCCCTAAAATCGCCACAAACATGCAGCAAACTGCATGAGAACAACCGGTCAGCTTTAACCGCCACAAAGTCAGCCCCAAAACCGCCCTAAAATCGCCACAAACATGCAGCAAACTGCATGAGAACAACCCTCCAGACAAGTGTTGAGAACTCCCCCCCTACCACCACCCTCACCATGATAGCTCCGACCAACCATTAGACGCAGCTAAAACAACGCAAAATCAGCCATCAAAATCCCAAATTGTGCTAAAAAAGGGGATCTCAACCACCCCATCAAAATCACCTTCAATTATTCGATCTGAACATATTTATTCGATCTGAGCAATGCCCGGACTGCATTTACTAGTAAATTGATAGATGTTGGTTACATTTTAATATTACTTTAATATTATAAAAATGTATCAATTCCTTTGTCTGCTAACCTTTAATTGGCATTAATAAGTGGCCATTGCTTAGTGGCCGTTTGTTGCTGCATCACTCCATTTAGAGTTACTGCTCAACATAACTGTTAAGGTTTCCAACATCTCCTTGCACGTTGGGGGCATTAGTTGCCTTCACTATTACTTCTCTTTATTCCTTTGTTATACTTTGTAACATACGTAACCTTTAAGTCATTTATCTATCCTATTTACTTCTCCGTTATCTTCCTATTCACTGTATGAAAGACTTTTATAACTATAAATAGTGGTGGACTTTATTTGTTTTGGATACATAACACAGGAGAAACATATAGAGTACATAAAGTTTGTCAAAAGAGAGTTTTTATTAGTTGAAGGGAGGTGTTCTTTTTGTGGAGCTTTAGACTCAACTCTTGTACAAAGATTGTTAAGTTACACTTTTGTGATAAGGCTGTTGAATCCTAGCGGGGACAAGTCAAGGAGAATACTATTGGATCGGTGAAAACTTTTGCTTCAATAAGTTTGAATCTCCTTAAAGAGAGCGAGATATCCGCACCTTAGCCTGAAGAATTTTATTTCTTCATTTTACTTTTCAATTGTTAATTGTAATTTTTGTAATTTTAAGGAGATTCAAACGGCTACAATTGAAAAAATCGTGGATGTCAAGATGGGAGATCTTAACAAGCCATTTCGGTTCAACGATAATCATTTCAAGAGGTGGAAGGTAAAGTACTTTTCTACTTGAGTCTTTTCAATGTTTCTTATGTGTTAACTGAGAAGAATCCTAATAAAGTTGACATTCTCTCCATGAATAATGATGAACTCATTTCTCATCAAGAGAAAGTGGAAAAAATATAATGATGACTCCTACAAGTGTCGACATTGTATTTTGAATTGTCTGTCTGATAATTTTTATGATTGTTATGATAGAACTTACTCTAGTGCAAAAAAAATTTGGAAAACATTGTAAAGTAATATGATACCAAAGAAGCTGGAGCAGAAAAATATGTTTCTAGTTGATTTTTTCGTTTTCAAATGGTGGACAAAAAATTAGTGGTAGATCAAGCTCTAGACTTTAGTATGACTGTTGGAGAGCTTAGATCCGAGAAGGTCAAAATTGGGGATAACCTTATTGTTCGTGGCATAGGTGATAAACTTTCATCTTTTTGGAAGGAATTTCAAAAAAACTATGCGCCACAAAGAAAAGGAAACCTCTCTTGAGATGTTGATAATGAAAATCTATATGGAGGAGGAGTCAAGGGGCCAAGATGCGCTTTTACAATTATAAGTGAGCAACACTTCATCGAAGGTAAATTTAGTTACTTCAAATAGTGCTACTCCTGAGTCTAACAAAAGTATCTCCATGAAGCCTAAGAAGAAAATTTTCAAGAAAAGGAATGGTAGACCTCCCAAAAAAATAATAATGAAAATAATCAAGCACAAAATCAACAGTTTCAAGATAAGGGACCGTGTTTTGTCTATGGCAAGAGTGGGCATATTGCTCAATTTTACAAATATAAAAAACATGGTCCTACACCTCAGGCAAATGTTACCGAAGAGCCTTTGTGATGGTGATTATAGGCATTTTTATAGTTGAGAACGTTGATGGATGGTGGGTTGATTCTGGTGCAAACCTTCATGTCTGTTATGACAGATATAGACTGATTTAAAAAATGTACTCCTTTTGAAGAGCCCAAAATCATCATGTTTAGTGATTCTCACAATACTCAAGTGCTTGGAATAGGAGATGACGAATTGTGTTTTACCTCTGGAAAAGTATTAACTTTTAAAGATGTACTTTATACTCCTTTTATGAGAAAAAAATTTGATGTCTAGTTTTCTTCTTAATAAAGTAGCCTTTAAACAGATTATTGAATCTCATCAATATGTAATCGTGAAAAAAAAATATTTTTTGTGGGAAAGGGGTATGCTTGTGATGGGATATTTAAATTGAATGTTGAAATGTATAAAGTTTCTATTTCTATTTACATACTTTCTTCTACTAATTTTTTGCATGCTCGTTTATGTCATGTAAATGATAGATATGTTGAAATCATGAGTAGTTTAGGATTTGAAGACGTTCATGGAGGCTTTGGTTTTGGGGAGAGGAATGAAAGTGGGACGTCTCTCTTGGATTTTGCCAAAGCTTTTGAGTTGGTGATTGCTTCACTCAACATAGACTTTTAATGATGATGTGAAGATCAAGAGAGAAAAGAAGAAGAAGGCTTTGTATACCAAACCTAAGATTAGATGGGGGAGGCCTTACTTCTGCCCTTTCTCGCGAGATGGAAGAAAAGTTGAGAAACTTAGAGGCGTGGAGTAGTGAAGGTAATGTGAATAGTATGTGGGACTA
>DF358303.1:85948-116361 GCA_000787875.1 Solanum virginianum
TGCAGGCGGTTTAGAGTTGAGGAGGTAAGACGGGCTATTAGTAGGATGAAAAGGGGGAGGGCGATCGGCCCTGATGAGATTTCGGTAGACTTTTGGAAGAACATGGTCAAGGATGGCATATAGTGGTTGACTAGACTGTCCAATGCTATTATGAAGATTGTCAAGATGCCTGATGAATGGAGGAGGAGTACAATGGTTCCATTGTACAAGAATAAGGGAGATATTCAAAACTGTAACAATTACAGGGCAGTCGACTACTGAAGCAATTCATCTTGTTCGAAGGTTAGTGGAGAAATATAGGGAAAGTAAGAATGACCTTCATATTGTGTTCATTGATCTTGACAAAACATATGACAAAGTCCCAAGGGATATCCTATGGAGGTGTCTAGAGATAAAAGGTGTCCCAATGGCATATATCAGGGCGATTAAGGATATGTACGATGGAGCCAACACTCGGGTAAGAACGGTGGGAGGAGACTCAGAGTATTTTCCTGTTGAGATGGGACTCCATCAAGGATCTGTGTTGAGCCCTTTCTTGTTTGTCTTGGTGATGGATGAGCTGATTCAATCTATCCAAGAGGAGATACCATGGTGTATGCTATTTGCGAATGACATAGTACTGATTGATGAGACTCGAACTAAAGTTAACGATAGGTTGGAGGCCTGGAGACACGCCTTGGAGTCTAAAGGATTCAAATTGAGCAGGATCAAAACTGAATACTTGGAGTGCAAATTCAGTGTTGAGAGGGATGAAACAAACTTTGATGTGAGACTTGCCACTCAACCGATCCCCAAGAGGGAAAACTTTTAAGTATCTGGGGTCCATCATCCAGAATAATGACGATATCAACGATGATGTCACACATCGTATTGGGGCAGCATGGACTAAATGGAGGCTTGCATCTGGAGTACTGTGTGATAAAAAGATACCACCTAAACCCAAAAGTAAGTTCTACAGATTGGTGGTTAGACCATCTTTACTATATGGGGTGGAATGTTGGCCAATCAAAAAGGCATATGACCAGAAGATGCATGTCGCAGAGATGAGGATGTTACGATAGATATGTGGTCACACCAGGAGTGACAAGGTTAGGAATGAGACCATTCGGGAGAAGCTAGAAGTCGACCCGGTGGCTAATAAGATGAGAAAAGCGAGATTGCAATGGTTTGGACATGTGCAAAGAAGGAGTACCGACGCTCCTATTAGGAGGTGCGAGAGATTGGTTTTAGGAGCTACACAGAAGGGTAGAGGTAAACCGAAGAAGTACTGGGGGGAGGTGATCAGACATGATATGGAGGAACTTGATCTCACCAAGGACATGACCCTAGATAGAAAGAAGCGGAGGTCGCAAATTAGAGTAGTAGGCTAATTGGTGGTAGGGTTAGGTGGTTACACAGTCATGGAATATAGTAGGGTAGAGGAGTAGTAGTGTTTTGTTACATGTGTAGTCATTATTTATTGTTTATGTGTTTGTATTAGCCATTGTTTGTTGTTCCCTCTCTTTTAATGTTTGTCATATCTAGTTTATTCTACTTATGGGTTTTTGAGACAAGGGTTCCCAGGAAACAACCTCTCTACTTCTATGAGGTAGTGGTAAGGTCTACGTACATTCTACCCTCCCCAAACCCCCACTTATGGGATTGCACTGGGTATGTTGTTATTGTTGATTACACTTGTGCAATCGAACAATGTATTTGTAATTACACTTGAATTACATTATGGCAAATAGACAGGTCAAAGTAATTACTACTTGTTACGCCCCGGGAGGGTACACTGGGCATAACTAACACTCAGAAACTATTGCTAGTCCCCGAGTGAATCTCCTAGCCTTATCACCTCCGTGCAATCATATATCAAGGGAAGACATCAAAATTAGAAATCAAATAACAACGGGCTGTGCTAGCTCATCACATCTACGTCAGGAATAAGGACCATAGGCCACAAGACTAGTCATTAACGTTTATCACTTAAAATAGAATTAAAGGAACTCTGTTTAGAAAGGGGAAGGATCCCCACCATAAAAAAAAATTATCTCTATGTCTATGTGTATGAAGTCTCTATCTCTGTAAGTCTAAGAAGCTACCATGACAGGCCATGGCTAGCACAAACTCAGAATAACTCGAAACATAAGAAAATGAAATAAAAGACATCCTCCGAATGCAGGGGAGGATTCACCAAGCCTCTAGAGCTAGAAATCTCTGAAACTCAACGAATCATCTGTTGAAGTCCTCTGTCTACTGAATCTGCATCATGAAATGATGCAGCGCCAAATAGCGTTAGTACGTGGAATGTACGGTATGTAAATGGGCTAAAAGTAAATAGTAAATATTGAATAACATCAACTCATCAGGTACTCATCTCATCTTAGAATAAGGAATAGACGCCATTACACCAACATCATCACGACTTATACCATCACATCAACATCAGAGTACTATCAAGATGGAACCTATCTGGGAGTTTCTCTAATCGACAACCATCACCTATGAGCCAGTGATGATACAACGAAGTGATACCGTTGCTACATCCATCCAGTACCTTTCTGGGGTATAGGACGAGTCTAGTCTGTCAGTGGATCCATAAATCTATCAAATCCTCTTTTGGGACTGAGGAAACATCCATATTTTACGGTCCAATCCTCTCCTACACTGGCCACGTAGTTAATGATTGTGAGTGAGACTCACTCTTACTCATTTTGGTGCTCGATACTTTTTCCAGGACTCAATATGCTCATAAACATCAAACATCAAGATTTCTCGTCATTTAATCTCTTTTGGACACGAACATCAACTCATCTCATCAACTATCAACTCAATGGGTTAGGAACATTCTTTTAAAATTAAGTTCAACCTCTTTAAGAATCTAAAGATATCATTCTCATCAATCCCATCAATATCATCATCAACAAATTCAACTCAGGACTCGGGACACAACATCAAGCACAATCATATCACCAAGGCTCTACACATCAACCCCTTAGCTCATTATTATAATCTTTAACAAAGTAATCATGTAGACTTTCTTGTAATAATTCAAGAAAGCTATTTAAAAAGTAATTTAAGTTTATGATGATCATCAATCTAGAAAAAATATATATTATAAGAAAATATTCAATGAAATACCTAAGAATTTCACATACAAGACTCTTCACATTCAACTCATCAACTTTCTACTATCTATGGGGCACATGAGATAACAATCCCATGTTTTAGGTAGCCTTACATACCTGGATGAAAAATTACTAAAGCTTCTTCAAAGAATTGGACCCGAACTTAGGAATCCTCAAGCTCTCTCTTCTTTCTCCTCCAAGAACCCTCTTTTAGAAGTTAAGAAAAATGAGTTTTGAAACCCTTAATTTGATATAAACGACCCTTAAATACATTTTTGGGACTTAGGATAGGTTGGGGAATGACCAAAAGGCCCTTCTCATAATAAAATTGAATTTCCCACTTCGTAACAATATGTCTGCATCGCGCCAGGGGCGCGGACATGTGTTTTATTGCAAAATTTCACTTTTTTGATTTTCCGTCGAAAATTAAAAAAAACTTAAGTATGAATCCGCGCCCCAGGCACATCACGCCCTGGGCACGCACTCTCATTATCCCAAAATTAATTAGAAAAAATTAATTTTTAACTCGGTTGCTCTAAAATTGGGTCAAGGTATTTTTCCACTCAATTTTTCATACTGATCACAAATCCGATCTTGAATTTTTTATTAGAACTTGGGAAGACACGTTATGTGCACGATTACTTTCTAAGGGCATTTTGATAATTTCATGGAGTATTACATTATCTCCCCCTTAGGATCATTCGTCCTCGAATGATGAGTAAAGGTAGAATGAAGGCACGAGTAGACTCAAAACTCATCTCACTATTCACTCGAGAAATCTCGAACTCTCAACTATCCATCACTTTATATATCTCTATATTAAACTCAAGAATAGAATTAACATATCAATTCGAGAATGGAAACTTCAATTATGTTAAGGATAAGGATATTACCTTTGACATTATCATCATTTGGCACAAATAGGTATGGGTATTTTCTCTTCATGGCTTCCTCAGCTTCCCATGTTGCTTCCTCAACAAATTGGTTCCTCTATAGAACTTTGACGAAGGTATCTCCTTATTCCTCAATTTATGAACTTGACGGTCAAGGATTTAGATTAGGATCTCCTCATAGGACAGACTATCTTTTACTCCAATACTCTCAATAGGGATTGCCAAAGCAGGACCTCCCAAACACTTCTTTAGCATCAAAATATGAAATACTGGATAGATCCCTTCTAACTCGGAAGGCAAGTCTAACTCATAAGCGACCTTCCCAATCCTCCTAACTTCGATTGCGGATAAGGCAAGTCTAACTCATAAGCGACCTTCCCAATCCTCCTCATAATTTGATAAGGTCCGATGTAGCATGGACTTAACTTTCCTTTCTTCCCAAACCTCATGACGCCCTTCATAGGTGACACCTTCAAGTATGCCCAATTATCTACCTCAAATTTTAAGTCCCTTTTTCTCACATTAGTATAGGATTTTTGGCGACTCTGTGTGGTCTTCAACCTCTGTCTAATAACCTTTACCTTCTCTATGGACTGGTGAAGAAGGTCGGGTCCAATCAATTCAGTTTCACCGACTTCAAACCACCCAATCAGTGATCTACATCTCCTTCCATACAAAGCTTCATAAGAGGCAATCCGGGTACTTGCATGATAACTATTGTTGGCAAATTAGATCAATAGCAAGTGGTCATCCCAGTTTCCCTTAAAGTTAAGAATGCAGACCGTCAACATATCATCCAAAGTTTGAATGGTGTGCTCTGCCTGTCCATCTATCTAAGGATGGAAAGTTGTACTCAGATTCACCTTGTTACCTAATCCCTTCTGAAAAGATCTTCAAAATTGGAAGGTGAATTGAGCTCCTCTGTCTGAGATGATAGACAAGGGAACTCCATGTAACCTCACAATTTCACGAATGTATAATTGGGCATATTCCTCAGTCGTATTAGTTTTCTTGATTGCCAAAAAGTGGGCTGATTTAGTCATCCTACCCACAATCACCCATATCGAGTCGTGTAGCTTTCGGGACCTTAGTAAACTGGTAATGAAATCCATGTTGATTATCTCCCATTTCCACTTTGGAATTTCAAAGTTTTGATCCAACCCGCAAGGCCTTTGATGTTCAACCTTGACCTATTGACAATTGGGACACTTTGAGACGAATTCGGCAATGTCTTTCTTCATTTCATTACACCAATAAACTTCTCTTAAGTCGTGGTACATCTTGGTGGAGCCAAGATAAATAGAATATCAGGAGTTATGAGCTTCAATCATGATTCTTTCTCGAACACCATCGATATCGGGCACACACAATCTACCCTGGTATCTCAACACCCCATCTCCCTCTTTGGAGAAAACTATCACCTTTTGCTTGAGAACAACTTCTTTTAGTTGGAACAAGAAAAGGTCTTGGTCTTGCTTTTCCTTCACCTCTGACACTAAGGATGAAGAAGACCCATTTTGAACATGAACCCCGCCTTTATTATTCTTCTCAAGTTGTACTCCCAATTGGGCCAATTTATGCACTTACTTAGCCAATTCTTTCTTTCCTTCCTCCACTTGGGCAGTGCTACCTATAGACAACCTGCTAAAAGCATCAACAATAATGTTAGCCTTATCTTGGTGGTAGAGAATGCTCATGTCATAATCTTTGAGCAAATCCAACCATCTCCTTTGTTGTATGTTGAGCTCTTTCTAACTGAAGACATATTGCAAGCTCTTATGGTCAGTGAACACGTCCACATGTACTCCATATAAGCAGTGGTACCAGATCTTAAGTGCGAATATCGCTGCTGCCAACTCGAGATCATGAGTCGGATAATTCTTCTCATGAATCTTAAGTTGTCTGGACGCATAGGCTATCACCTTCCCTCTCTGTATCAGCACATAACCCAGCCCAACTCTGGACATATCACAATATATTATGAATTCTTCTGACCCATCAGGCAAGGTCAAAACTGGTGTTGTAGTTAGCCAAGTCTTCAACTCTTGAAAAATCTTCTCACATTCGTTGGACGACTGAAACTTAACCTTTTTCTGAGTTAGTTTGGTCAATGGTGTAGACAGGGAAGAAAACCCCTCAACAAACCTACAGTAGTAGCCTGCCAACCCCAAGAAACTCCAGATATTGGTAGGAAAAGTTAGTCTGGACTTGTTCTTAACCGCTTCAATCTTCTGGGCATCCACTCGAATACTGTCGCCTGAGACAATATGACCTAGAAAGGCCACAGACTTGAGCCAGAATGCACACTTCGAAAACTTTGCATATAATTCATGGTCCTTGAGAGTTTGTAGAACCAATCTAAGATAATTGGCATGCTCATCTTCATCCTTAGAATATACCAGGATATCATCAATAAATACAATCACGAACCTATCAAGGTACAATTTGAATACTCTACTCATCAAGTTCATAAAAGCTGCAGGTGCATTAGTCAACCCAAAAGAAAACCAAGAACTCAAAATGACAATACCTTATCCTAAAGACTATCTTGGAAATGTCACATTCCATTACTTTCAACTGATGGTAACCTGAGCTGAGGTCTATCTTGGAGAAACAAGAGTCACTCTAAAGTTGGCCAAACAGATCATCTATCCTGGGGAGAGTATACTTATTCTTTATTGTGACCTTGTTCAGTTACCTATAGTCTATGCACATTTTGAGAGACCCATCTTTCTTACACATGAATAGGACAGAACCACCCTAAGGAGAAATACTAGGCCTTATGAAACCCTTCTCTAACAAGTCTTTCAATTGCTCTTTCAACTCTTTCATTTTAGTAGGGGTCATCCTATAAGATGGAATCGAGATAGATTGGGTATCGTGGAGAATATCAATCCCAAAGTCAATCTCCGTATTGGGAAGGACTCCAGGCAGATCCTCAGGAAACACTTCAGGGAACTCATTTTCAATTGGGACCAACTCTAGTATAGGGGACTCGCCATCATTTTTAACTCGCACGAGATAGTAGATACAACCTTTAGAGATTAGCTTTCTAGCTCTAAGATAGGAGATAAACTTGCCTTTAGGTGCAATAGAACTCTCATTCCACTCTAAAATAGGTTCATTAGGGAATTGGAACTTAACAATTTGGGTCTTACAATCAACACAGGCATAATAAGCATGAAGCCTATCCATACTAAAAATCACATCAAAGTCCACCATCTCTAATTCTGTCAAGTCAACCAAGGTATCCCTATGATATGTAGATACTACACAATCCCTGTAAACCCTCTCAGCTAAGATAGACTCACCAGTAGAAGTGGAAATAGAAAAAGGGTTCAAGCAAACACTCTGAAAGGATCCCAAATCTACTAACCACATAGGGAGTTACAAATGATAGAGTGGCACCTGAGTCAAATAATGCATAACAATCAAAAGTAAAGACTCAAAGTATACCCGTAATGACATCCTTGTCCACCTCCTGATCCTGGCGATTACCTATTGTACAAAGACAGTTCATCCTGCCTCCTGTACTCATAGTAGTTCCCATCTGATGACTTCTAGCTAGGGGTGCTACACAGGACTGTACTTTATTGCTTCCCTCACCTCGCCTCCTTTTCGAGCACTCATACTGGAAATGACCATTCTGCCCATATAAGTAACAAACATTTGTGACCATATGGCACTCACCCAGATAAAGTTTGCTACACCTGCCACAGGGTAGCTTTCCCTTCGTACCTTGGGTCACACTAGCCTGAGATTGAGAACCCTAGACCCTAAAATTCTTGTGACCATAAGACTTCTGATCATACCTATTTTGTTGATGAGGGCACTCGCTGTAGAAGGTGCATAACTAGAAGACCTTTTTTGAAAGTAAGACTTATCACCCTTATTTTGTCTTTGTTGGCTAGTCTCATGCCCTGCTAATTTGGCTTTCTTGCTCAGTTGCTCTTCCGTATACCAGATGGGATTAGAGTATCATCTTCACAAAAGTATATGGAATATATGAGATGGCAAAAATTAATGCCTCATCCAAATCAACCTATCACCATCTAATACTCAAGATCTACTTTGGTTTATCAAAAAGTCACCATCTTCCCCTTAGCTCAAGGGCCATCTCTCAAGTTTTGCAAATCAATTCCCTTAACTAGGCTATAAGCATATACCTCTACACGATCGAAGAATCACTATTCATAAGAATATGTGTCTTAAACTCTTCTATCATTCTATAGTTGCATAAATAAATTAGCCACTAAGACTCTCTTCAAAGATACCACTCTCAGGTTCCTTTCGTCTCTATGAAAATATCTCTCTATATTTATTACTCGTAATGGCATACATAACCACTTCTCATAACTCTTACAATCTAACCTCTTCTTTTTACCTGCTAACACTCAACTTTTGTGCTCTCATAAACTCATTTGTATGAGACATAGACTATAAGGGAAAAACTCATCATCATCTATCCATATGTCCCAATCAACTTAGTTGCTCAAGATGACAAGAAATGCTTATATCAGTCCACTCCATATTGACAACTCAAATATACTATCTAGAATCTTATAGCAGTCATAGCTTAGAGCTTCACAGACCTTTACACAATCATGAGTACACATCTCAAGTCTCTTCTTATCTATTGAGCTATCCTCGTTTCACTTATCTTACGAAAGGGGAACTTGTATTCTGCCCATAGTATCACTTCCTCACAAATCAACATCTTCATCTTGAACATACACTAGGGAAAGCCTCTTTGAGCAAATCTCCAACTAAGACTATCACTCTCACAGTATCGTCTCCTCTTCCATCTACTCCTTAAAATTCAAGCTTAGGGTCTACCACTAATATGTGCATCTATCACACACCTCTCTAATATCACACCAACTTACCACTACTAGGTAAAAATGTGGGAAATATAAGCCCACGAAAATCTCATAGCGAGTATTCAATCAATACATTCCCCTCCTCACAGCTCAGTATCATTGACATATACATTATACCTCCTTACCCGACTAAGCTCATAGCTTAATGAGTCTCATGAACTCTCACTTAAAAAAATATAGGCCTAATTTAGATCTATCACATTGAAAATACTCTCTCTCTATTCAACATCCACACTTCACCCTCAATAGTGTGGATACTATAACACCTTGACATAAACTCCCTTCTAGTTGGAGATAGATTGGGTATCGTGGAGAATATCAATCCCAAAGTCAATCTCCGTATTGGGAAGGACTTAAACTCCCTTCTAGTTGGAGAACGCTCTATCATATTCTAACAATAATTTTTTCTCTATACCTTATTATAAAAAATCAAGGGGCACTTACTACTCTTTCATGAATCTTATGGCAATTGACTCGTCACCTCATTAGTTACCAGATAGGTACATAACTCTAAATGCAAGCCTTAATCAACCATCACTCTTGCTATCTCATCCATTTCTTTCCATCCTCATCCTTCTAACTCTAGGATGATTCAATTCCTATAGGATTTATAAGACCTCATATCTCACTATTAGGTATTAGCATTAAACTCTTTTAGAGATAAAAGTTTCTCTCTCATAGGTAACATCAGAAGCAAATTTTATATAAGAGGGTTTGGGTACATTTAGAGCTAACTCAAATGCATGATTCATATGAGTAGTAGTGCACCCTTTCTAGTCAATCAACTTAGCACACTATGTTAGAACCCATATGTCCTTTATTGGATCAATTAGGAAAAGTTTGGGACCAAAAGTGAAATTTTTGGAAGTTGGAGTTCATGGAAGTAATTAGGTGGTTCCCACATGAATTGTGTTAGGCTTTAATTGGACCAAGTATGGTGTGGACCATATACACTTGACAAGTCTTGCTTTTATATATCAGAGTCGGCAAAAATCTTATGCAGATAATCGTCATCGATATTTAGAGTTTTAGATTAGTGGTTGGGTTTTTCTTATAGTATCACCTATAAAAGGTGTTATGAGGTTCGGTAAGAAAGGGAAACTCAGTCCGAGATACATTAGGCCATATCAGATTCTTTGTAGAATAGGCAAGGTTGCCTATGAGTTGGATCTCCCAACCAATTTGAAAGCGATACACCCAGTATTCCACGTTTCTATGTTTCGTAAGTGTATTGGCGACCCTTCCAGAGTCTTCCCTTTGGATGATATCCAGGTCACGGAAGAGTTATCTTATGAAGAACAGCCTGTAACCATACTGGATCGTCAGGTAAGAAGGTTACAAAATAAAGATGTGGCTTTTGGTAAGGTGCTGTGGTAGAATAATAACCGAAAGGAAATGACCTGGGAAGCAAAAGAGCAAATGAAGAAGAAGTATCCTCACTTGTTCTCGGTGCCTCCACGTAATTCAATTCTTTGCTTGACCTTGTTGCATAATAAATGAATTATTGATCGTTGAGTGGATTGTTATGATAATTGAAAAAGGAACTCCCCCTAAGTTATTTGTATGACTCGTATGCCGGTTTAATATTCGAGGATGAATGTTTTAAGGGGAGAGGATGTTAGAACCCGTATGTCCTTCATTGGATCAATTAGGAAAAGTTTGGGACCAAAAGTAAATTTTTAGAAATTGGAGTTCATGGAAGTAATTAGGTGGTTCCCATATGAATTGTGTTAGGCTCTAATTGGACCAAGTGTGGTATGGACCATACACACTTAGCAAGTCTTGCTTATATATATAAATATATATATACATGTAAGATTATCTTTTTCTTTCAGTTATCATCTACACTTAGAAAAATAAGAGCAAGTGAAGAACCAAGAGAAGGAAGCTCTCGGCCAACCCCTTGGAAATTTGAAATTCATTTTCTTCTATTCCAAGAATTATTTGTTGATGACATGGGAAGACATGATCACTCAAAGAACTTGGAATGAACGATCATTAGCACGACTCAATTGAGAAATCTCATCTGAGGACATTCATAATGAAGTACAATCTGCCTCATCTATCAAAACTCATTCTGAGTTCACAGAACTATATGTAGTGTAAAATGCAGGTCATATCTTATTCAACATAGGACTGAAAACTCTTAGATCCATGGGGTAAGATCAAAGTTAATGAATGAACTCATCATTTTTCGTCCTCACAACTCAATATAAATAAAAATGAACAAGTGGTCTATGGGACTAGGCTATGGGCATGGTAGTATATCTTTTTTATCTTCCTCGATTTGCTGGGTATATACTATGATCCTGGAGATCTCCATACCTAGAATTAACAGTGCTGCTTTGCATTCCTTCTTCACATGCCTGCCCAATCCCGACATGAACTTCCTTATCCTTGCCTTTAAGTCTTGCACCATCTCAGGAGCATATTTGGACAACTCAATAAACTTGAGACTGTACTCTATAATGTTCATCCCTTCTTGTTTTAAGTTCACAAACTCATCAACCTTCGCCTCCCTCAACTCTTGGGAAAAGAAGTGGTTAAGGAACGCAATCTCAAACTCATCCCACTGAGCAGGCTCCGCATTTTAACCTCGACTATCCTCCCACTAGTTATACCAAGCATTTGCAACATCTTTCAGCTCATAGGAGGCAAGCTCAACTCCTTCTATCTCATTAGCATGCATGGCCCTCAAAACCTTCCACATCTCATCAATGAATTTCTGCGGGTCCTTCTCAACCTTTGACCCCGTATAAATTGGTGGGTTCATTTATAAGAAGTCTCTAAGCCTGGTTGCAGCCATGGACTCTTGGGAGTTGGAACTAAAGGCCTCAGGACCTCGATTATTACCTTGGGAGACCCTAGTTAGGTAAGCATAGTAATGGCTCCCTTAAACTTTAACTCTGAGGAGGGGGCTGGTTGTGGCTGGGTAGGGGGCACCTGTGGGATCTCAGTAGTCCTGAAAGGTCGACCCCATCTTTTCGTCCCCATATGAGTAGGGGCCTTTGGTGGGGAATTCTCAGTAGTTGGGGCTGAGGCATCTCTTTGGACAGCAATAAGTTTTGGAGGCATGATCTGCAATCATGTAATGCACGAATTTAGAAAAGAGTTTTCATAGAGTTTTCTCAGCAGTTGGAGCTGAGGCATTTCTCTGAGCAGCAACGCGTTTCAGAGGCATGATCTATAAATATGTAACATACAAATTACATTAGAGTTTTCATAGAGTTATACTCTATGGCTTGAACTCAGAACATAGAAGAAGGGAAACTTTTCCTAATGTCCTATAGCCTCCTACTTATGAAGTATGATGTACAACACACCCATAAATAAGATTCTACTAGACACATCTTCATAGACTCCCTAGGACACTTGAACTCGATGCTCTGATATCAAGTTCGCCACACCCTAGGATGGTACCCTAGATGTAACTGGCACTCAGAAACTATTACTAGTCCCCAAGCGAACCGCCTAGCCTCATCATAGTCATTCAATTAATAAATAGCGGAAGACATCAGGAACACCAAATACATAACAGTGGGCAACTTTACTTCTTCATGTATACATCAAGAATAAAGGTCATAGGCCACAAGACTAGTCTCAACATCCATAGCTTAAAATAGAATCAAGGAAAATCAATTTAGAAAGGGGAAGGACCCTAGCATCAAATGATTCTCTCTATATCTATGAAGCCTCTATTTCTACAGTCTAAGAAGATACCATGACAGGTCATGACTACCACAACTCAAAGAAATAAACTCAAATCATAAAAAGGAAATAAATGGTATCCTCCTAATGCAAGGGAGAACTCACCGATCTCTGGAACTACAAAACTCTGAACCTCAACAATTTGCCTGTCGAAGTCCCCTATCTATTGTATCTGCATCATGGAATGATACAATGCCAAATGGTATCAGTACGTGGAATGTACGGTATATAAAATGGATAAATGTAAATAGTATAGACAGAATAACATAAAACAATATAAACTCATAAAGATACTCATCTTAGCTTAAGATAAGGTCTACACAATAACTCACCAACAACAGGCAAAACTCATATTATCACATAACATCAGAGTACTATCAATATAGAACCTATCTAGGAGTTTCTCTAACAGAAAACCATCATTTGTGAGCCGGTGATGGTATAACTAAGCAATGTCATTGCCATATCAATCCTGTACCTTGTCAGGTTAAAGGACATCCTCATCAGTGGATCTATAGTAACATCAAGTCCTCTTTTAGGACTAAGGAAACATTCATTTTCATGGTTTAAACCTCTCATATATTGGCCACATAGTTAATGAGTGCGAGTGGGACTTAATCTTGATTATTTCGGGGCTTAATACTCCTCCTAGGACTCAACATGCTCATAAGATATCAAACATCAAGATTACTCGTCATTTAGTCTCTTTTGGACAAGGAACATTAACTTATCTCATCAACTATACTCTCAATGAGTTAGGAGCATTCTTTAAGATTAAGTTCAACTTTTTTATAACCCTAAGGATATCAATCTCATCAACACACTTAACTCATGACCAATACCACAACAACAAGCACGTTAACACCATCAAGGCTCTAGACATCAACCCCTAAGTTCATTCTTGTAGTCTTCAACAAAGAGATCCTGTAGGGCTTATATAATAATTCAAATAAAATATTTAAGCAATTAATTCAAGTTGTGATGACCATCAATTCAAGAAATTATATAAGATAAGAATAATTTTCAATAGAATATTCAAGAGTTTCACATATAGAATCATCACATTCAACTATCAACTTACTTCAACTAATGGGGCACATGGGAGAACAATCTCATGTTCTGGGTTAGTCTTACATACCTGGTATGAAGAACAACTTAATCTTTTTCAAGGAAATTGACCCCAAAGCTTGAAATTCCCGACATTCTCTTCTTTCTCTCTCAAGAATCCTTGCTTAAAAACTAGGAAGAAATGGGTTTTAAAACCCTTAATCTGATGAAAATGACCCTTAAACACATTTTTGAGACTTAGGATAGGTTGGAAAATGATTAAAATGCCCTTTCTGAATTGAAAGAAAAATTGGCTTCAGAAATTACACAGGTTCGCGACACGCATAGGGCTCGGACCAGTGTAATCTCTTTCGAAACTTCTCTGTCAAAAAATAACAAAAAAGTAAGTGTCAGTCCGCGTTCCATCCGCTTCATGCCTCGGGCGCAGACTAACACTATTTTTCGATTAATTATAAAAAATTATCTTTTGACTCGGTCGCTCTAAAATCTGGCCGAGTCTATTTTGCCACTCGATTTTTTGTGTTCATCAAAAATCAAGTCTCAGATTTTCCATTGGGGTTTGGGAAGATACGTTATGCACGCAATTCTATTATAGGAGTATTTCGGTAATTTCACAGGGTGTTACAACTACACTTGTGATGGTCGAGAGAGGGGTTGAGTTATTAATTATATCATACTTCAAGAAATGAAATGCTTTTGGGTAAGTTACGAATTACGGCATTTTTTGATAAATTAAAAACTTTTAAAATGGTGTTTGTTTATTGTAAAAGAATTTTTTTCTCATTATTTATAACTTAGGGTGTTTATTATAATTTTGTTAAGTCTTGAGAACTTTGAACCTTTTGTGCATATGTTAAGATGATTACTACCTCCATACCTGTGTATTGATATAGCATTTAGAATTATTCATCATATCATTGGATCATGGGAAATTGAGATATATGAGAACACTTTTTTTGAAAGAAAATGAAATACCTTAAAAACCCTTGATGATGAGCTAGCTGTCAACAAGGATGAGATGCTGAGATTATGATGAGGTATATGATCTGTGAGACCCTCATTTGATAGATCAACTTGACAGATGTATATATAGGTTCTGCGATAGTCTTGATCCCACCATATCACCTATGCATTGTATCATCACATCTCATTATATTGTGTGATGTTGACCTTTGAGTATTTGATTAATTTGATAATGTTTAATAATACTTAACCTTATGTGTTTACTTTATTTGCGCCGCTCTATATAAATTGGTGGCACTAATACTAGAGTGAGATCTTTTGTGTGCAGGTGAAAATATTTCGTAGTTTTATTGCATAGTTTGATCAATTTCTAATATCTAGCCAAACCTACTGGGTATTTGTAAATTATACCGGCCCCTACTTTTGTGTCCCTTTTAAATGTAGATTCTAGTCAGGATCATCCTTGCAGCAATTAATCATTTCTAGTGGATATTTCATATCAGATTTGATGGTATATTCCCGTGCTTGATATAATCATTAGCTCTATCATTTATTATAGTCTTTACTTTTATTTAGAGATTGAGTTGTATTATAATTTTAGAGTTATATGTAATACCCTTCAAGTTGTGAGATGGAACGGAGCCTTCAAACTCAAGCTAAGTTCTCTAGCAAACCTTCAATACAAGGTTATTTATGTGGTTTAGGGTCATCATGGGTCTCTACATCAAGCCAAGATCAATGGAATTCCATTGGCTAAACTTCTCACAAGAACCAATCGAAGGGTCAACCTTAAAGGGGCATATCTCTTAGCGCAAAAGGAACTAGCATATCTCTTTGAATTAGCTTTCCAATGCCTCTGATTTCACCTCATTAAGAGTTTGGATGAAGAAGTTATGCCTTTTTTCATAAAGCCCTCCTACGCTGTGTTACCTCTATTTTTCTAAGGCAAGCCACACGAGCACCCACACAGGCCATGTGGCTTCTCACGAACCGTGCGATTGTGTTATCATAAAATTCCTTTCCAAAATTATATTATAAGTGTAGAATCATGTCTTGTAACTTGGGACCTTTATATGGAAGCTTGTATGGCCTGTGAAGCTCCATACGTTCGTGAGACCTTCACTAGAAGCACCCTTGGCTTGAAGAAAATTTGCTGAAATTTTCTAAGGAAGTGTGGTCAAACGGGCACCTATATGGTCCGTGTGACATCACACAGCCCATGAGCCCTCCAATGAGACCTCCCTTAGAAAATTTTAGGAAAACTTTTATCAAGCCAAGTGTAGTCTCACGGGCACTCACATGGACCGTATGACATCACACGGCCCGTGAAGGCTCCCGTATAGATGACTTTTTGTAAAATGTTTCTAAGTATTGGTTATCCTTCGCCTAGTGAAATTTTTGCTAAGTAAGGGTTCACGGGCAAGTTCACGGACTGTATAATGCCACACGAGCTGTGAACCCTCTCTTGAAGTGGTGACGTACAATTTTCTACTCGTTTTATTAATGGTGTTTTCGTAAATATGGTTTATTCTAATGGTCTTTTCTGACTTCCTATGCTTCCTAAAGACTTCCTAATGATCTAAACCCTATTCAAAATATTCAAATCCATTTTCTCTCATTTGAAAACTCTGTCAAACCTCTCTCAAAGAACTCTTGTGGATTAAAGATGTGGGGATTCAAGGAAAGCTCTTCCTTCTTCAAAATTCCTCTTGAAACTTCTTCATTGGTCAAGGTATGTGGGTTTTGATCCTTCGTTACTTTCAATCGAGGAGACCCAAACACTTTCATGTAATATCCATGAATTTTTAGCTACTTAAAATTGGGGTTTTAAATATTATGATTTCATAAATTCAAGTAATATATGAGTTATGCTTATATACAGATTTTAAGATGATTTAAACTTTAAAATATTGAATTATATTATTATTATGAGATTTGAATATGCATGGTCCCTTTTAAGTTTGATCTAAGCATGAGTGATTTATATATTATGGTTTAAATGTGAATTTAGTTATGGATTTACCTCAATTTCATATTATATTATTGATTTTAGATTGAATCTCAATTACGCATGCTATTTCCCATATTATTCATGGCATATGCATTCATGTACCTTGAATTTTAGGAAAATTATGAAGTGGATTAAGCCCACATATGTTTATAAATATGATTTTGATGAAAATATGGTTATGAGCTAAAATTCAGCATGAATATTTGGACATGAGTACGATACAAGTTGAATACCATTAGTAATAATTTGCTAGCATTATAAACTTGACTTCTACATGAATACGAATTATATGGGTGTGCATATGATATGACATCTTGCATGAGTATATATTCACAATTGTGTATTGACGAGGATGGGAACAACCCTCCTTTTAGACAATACATAGATGAGGATAGGTACAACCTTCCCAATGCACATGTATGTATGAGCTAAGTATATATCGATGAAGATGGGCACAACTCTCCCTTTACACAATGCATAGATGAGGATAAGTATAAACTTTTCTATGCACATGGTTTTATGAGCTAAGTGCGTATAGATGAAGACTGGCACAACCCTCCCTTTACATAATGCATAGATGAGGATAAGTATAAACTTTTCTATGCACATGGTTTTATGAGCTAAGTGCGTATAGATGAAGACTGGCACAACCCTCCCTTTACATAATGCATAGATGAGGATAGGTATAGCCTTCCCTATGCATATGTATGTATGATTTAAGTATGTATTATGAGGATGGGAACAACCCTCCCTTTACACAATGTATACATGAGGAAAGGTAAAACCTTCCCTATACAATGTCATGTCATGAACTAAGTATGTATTGATAAGGATAGGTACAACCCTCCCTTTACACAATGTATACATGAGGAAAGGTAAAACCTTCCCTATACAATGTCATGTCATGAACTAAGTATGTATTGATAAGGATAGGTACAACCCTCCCTTTACACAATTCAGGCAAGGAGTGACTCATTGAGTGGTAGTATATGTGGGTTATGGCTACTCTATGGTTTTTATGTGACATATTGTGCAGGTTAACATCATTTTTCTTTCATGTTGCATGCCTCGATACTAGTACATTCAAATGTACTAATGCATACTTTTGCCTACACGATCTAACCATGTAGGGACCATAGCCTACATTCATCCACTACTTGACGGCTAGTTGGTTTTGGAGAAAGTTGTTGTGACAATTCCTTTCTTCCAAGGACAAGCCACCATTCATCTACCTTATGTTTCTTTTGTTCATGCTACCATTATTTTGAGGGTGAGCCCGAGACATGTCTTGGCCTCAGTCCTATCTTCTGACTAGAGATATTATTGGACATCTTATAGACTCTTGTATGGATATATGTTATGTGTCGATGATTAGAGCTTATGATCGTGGCTATATTTCGGATATGAATATTATAACTTAATTATAAGTACTTTGATTAGATTATGTTATGGTATGGAAATTGAAAGATCCTAAGTCCTATATTCCCCTATAGCGTGAGTCCTACTTTCTCAACCCTTAGAATTATGTGTTTGCTATTTATGTATGCCTCCAAACCAATAATGTGAATATGAATATTTTGATCATTTTTTGGGGACTCTCGGGTTCCCATTCGTCATGTCACTCCTAGACCCTTGGTCTGGGCGTGATAGAGATGGTATCAGAGCACTAGGTTTGTAAATGATCCTCGGTGTCCAACATGTTATGTCGAGTAGATTCCTATTCATGGGTGTGAAATGCACCATACCTATGAGTGGGAGGCTATGATGATGTTCTTAGAATTATCTCACTTCTTCATATCTTATTTCGTGCTATGGGTCGTATGTTTGTTTTTCTTACCTTGATGGTGTCCTTGCTATATTACATAAGATGCCTCGAGGATGAGCTCCCCTACCAAAACTGGCCCCAGCTAACGAGGGTCAAGCACCTCAAGGAAGAGCCTATCTCTAATAGTAAATTTCGTATTGTCTTTGTTATGCTTGCCCAAGTGGTGACTACTCAGAGTAGGTAGGCTAAACTTCCTCGCATCCTACTCCGGCCTCAAAGGTGAGAGATTTTACCTGGATGAACCCTCCAGAGTTCTATGGGTCAAAGGCTGATGGGGATGCTTAAGAGTTTATCAATGAGCTCACTAAGGTGTTGACTATTATGAGAGTCACTTCTATGGAGAAAGCTGAATTGGCTACTTATCAATTGAAAGATGTGGCTCAAGTGTGGTACACTCACTGGTTAATAGAAAGGGTTTGTAGTAATGCTGTTAATTGGGAAGAGTTCAAGTTCGCATTTTTGGATCGTTTCTTCCCTCTTGAGCTTAGGCAAGCTAAGATGATAGAGTTTATCAATCTTAAGCAGGGTAATATGAGTGTAAGGGAATATGATCTTAAGTTCACGAAGCTTTCAAAGTATGCTCCTATGCTAGTGGTTGAACCCCGTGCAAGAATGCACAAGTTTATTTCTAGGATCACTGATTTGGTTGTGAAGGAATGTCGTATGGCTATGCTTATTCGGGATATGTACATCTCTAGGCTCATGACATATGTTGAACAGATTGAAGGAGAAAAACTCAAAGAGAAAAAAGTGCATGATTCTAAGAGGGCCCAATATGATAGTGGGTTCACCAACTCCGAAGGTGGCGGTGGAAATAACTATCTTCCATGGGTCAAAGATCTAGATCAAGGAAGTTTCAAGGATAGGAAGATTAATCCTAAATGCAAAGAATTTGGCAAGAATCATGCTTGATGGGATCAGGTGCGTGTTTCAGTTGTGCCAAGATAGGGCACAAACTTGCTCATTGTCCTGATGCTCAAGGGAATGGCCAAGGAGGCCGTCCTCAAGGTCAAATGGTTCCAGGTGAGTAGGGTCAAGTTAGAGTTCAACAAGGTGATGCTCCTTGCAATAACAGGTTTTATGCTCTACATGCTAGGCAAGAAGTGAAGGAGGCTCCGATTATGATGGAAGGTAAGTTAAAAGTGCTTTGATTTGGGTGTGTATACTTCACTTGATCCGAGCGTGAATTGAAATACCCTTGCCTACTCCAATCTACTCAAGCCTAAGATATTAGGTTCTTCCTATTCCAAATGGTCCTAATTCTTCCACGCTTGAGTTCATGACATGACATGCATACATGTGCACTAAAATAATTTTTACAATGTTTTGAATGATTTGAATATGTTCTAATATGAGTTTTAATGACTTTATGATTTTCATGTGTGCGACATGACATGCATACATGTGCACTAAAATAATTTTTACAATGTTTTGAATGATTTGAATATGTTCTAATATGAGTTTTAATGACTTTATGATTTTTAAGTAATGAAAATACATTGTGTCTTGTGATTGAATATTTCATGTCCTAAGTCAAGCCTTTCAAGCTAGTTCGCTTCTCATTCGAGGATGAATGATCCTGGTTGGGGGGGGGGAGAGAATGTAATACCCCGCAAGTTGTGAGGTGGGAACGGAACCTTCAAACTCAAGCTAAGTTCTCTAGAAAGCCTTCAATACAAGTTCATTTATGTGGTTTAGGGTCATCATGGGTCTCCTACATCAAGCCAAGATCAATGGAATTCCATTGGATAAGCTTCTCAAAAGAACCGATAGAAGGGTCAACCTTAAAGGGGCATATCTCTTAGCTCAAAAGGAACTGGGAGGGCCACGACCTATCAAATTGAAGCTCTTTGAATTAGATTTCCAATGCCTCTATTTCACTTCATTTAGAGTTTGGATGAATAAGTTATATTTATTTTCGTAAAGCCCTACTAAGTTGTGTTGCCTCCATTTTTCTAAGGCAAGCCACACAGGCACCCATATAGGCCGTATGGCTTCTCACGAATCGTAGGAGTGTGTTATCATAAAATTTCTTTCCAAAAATATATTATAAGTGTGGAATCATGTCTTGTAACTTAGGACCTTCATACGGAAGCTTGTACGGCCCATGAAGCTCCATAAAGTCCATGAGACCTTCATTAAAAGCACCCTTGGCTTTGAAGAAAATTTGCTAAAATTTTCTAAGTATGGTCTCACGGGCACCTATACAGTCCATGTTACTTCACACAACTCGTAAGCCCTCTAGTGAGACCTCTATTAGAAAATTTTAGAAAAATTTTATCAAGCCAAGTATAGTCTCATGGGCACTTACATGGGTCGTGTGACATCACACAGCCCGTAAAGGCGCTCGTATAGATGACTTTTTGTAAAAAATTTCTAAGTATGGGTTATCCTTCATCCAATGAAATTTTTGCTAAGTGAGGGTTCACGGGCCAGTTCATGGACCGTGTAATGCCACAAGAGTCGTGAACCCTCCCTTGGAATGGTGACGTACAATTTTCCTACTCATTTCATTAATGGTGTTTTTGTAAATATGGTTTATTCTATTGGTCTTTGTGAACTCCTATGCTTCCTAAAGACTTCTTAATAGCCTAAACCCTATTCAAAATAT
The DNA here is from genome assembly GCA_000787875.1 of Solanum virginianum. Classification (NCBI taxonomy): domain Eukaryota; kingdom Viridiplantae; phylum Streptophyta; class Magnoliopsida; order Solanales; family Solanaceae; genus Solanum; species Solanum virginianum. The sequence continues at coordinate 107,018 of DF358303.1, forward strand.
TCAAATATATTTTCTCTCATTTGAAAACTCTCTCAAACCTCTCTCAAAGAACTCGTGTGGATTAAAGACTTGGGGATTCAAGGAAACCTCTTCCTTCTTTAAAATTTCTCTTGAAACTTCTTCATTGGTCAACGTATGTGGGTTTTGATCCTCATTCCTTTCAATCAAGGAGACCCAAACACTTTCAAGTAATTTTCATGAATTTTTAGCTACTTCAAATTGGGGTTTTAAATATTATGATTCCTTAAATTCAAGTAATATATGAGTTATGCTCATCTACTGATTTTAAGATGATTTAAACTTTAAAATATTGAATTGCATTATTATTATGATATTTTAATATGCATGGTCCCTTTTAAGTTTGATCTAAGCATGGATGATTTATATTATGGTTTAAATGTAGATTTAGCTATGGATTTACCTCAATTTCATATTATATTATTGATTTTAGATTGAATCTCAATTACCCATGTTATATCCTACATTATTCATGGCATATGCATTCATGTACCTTGAATTTTATAAAAATTATAAAGTGAGTTAAGCCCACATATGTTATGAGCTAAGTGTGTATCGAGAGGATGGGCACAACCCTCCTTTTACACAATGTATAGATGATGATAAGTACAACTTTCCCTATGCATATGTATATATGAGCTAAGTGTGTATTGATGAGGATGGGCACAACCCTCCCTTTACACAATGTATAGATGAGGACAGGTACAACATTTCCTATACAATGTCATGTCATGAGCTAAGTGTGTATTGATGAGGATGGGTATAACCCTCTCTTTACACAATTCAGGCAAGGAGTGACTCATCGAGTGGTAGTATATGTGGATTATGGCTACTTTATGATTTTCATGTGTGCGACATATTGTGCAGGTTAACATCATCTTTCTTTCATGTTTCATGCCCGCATACTAGTATATTCAAACGTACTAAGGAAGTGTCTTGGCCCCCATCCTATCTTATGACTAGAGGCATTGTTGAACATCTTAGAGACTCTTGTATGGATATACGTTATGTGTCGATGTTTGGAGCTTATGATCATGGCTATATTTTGGATATGAATATTATGACTTAATTATGAGTACTTTGATGAGATTATGTTATGGTATGGAAATTGAAAGATCCTAAGTTCCATTTTCCCCCATAGCGTGAGTCCTACTTTTCCGACCCTTAGAATTATGTGTTTACTATTTATATACACTTCCAAACCAATGATGTGAATATAGATACTTTGAGACTTGCTGGGATCCTCGGATTTCCATTCGCCATGTCACTCCTAGACCCTTGGTCCGGATCGTGACATTGTATTAGATATTCTTTGTACTTATGACACCAGGTTTTGGAGTGTTTCATTGTTGTATTGTATCTCTTCATTTGTAGCCTAACTTTCCTTCTGAGAGTCTTGTATGTGATTTTTCTTTTGGCTTATACATTGGGATGGATTTTAGAACGTGTGCCATCATGACCTTAGATTTTTTATCGTGATGTAGTTGTTATGCGTTCACTAGATCATTTTGGTGCTTGGATCTATTCTCCTGTACAATGTCATTAGATAGAGTTAAAGCAACAATCTCAAAAGAGGACCCCTCAATAGATCTTGAGTGAATTAAGTCCAAAATAGATGTAGGTCTATTTTTAGTAGATTAATGATAGTGTGTACCACTGTTGACAATCTTTTTTGAGGATAGAGAGAGCGCGTGTCGGTTGTAACTCCATTGACAATCTTTTTGTCTGAAGCATCATCGGCCGTAAAAGTATATTAAGAAATTTTAAATTAATATAGTTCCAATAATTTAGCATAACCATAAAATATTAGAAGAAAATGTCAATTAAAAGATGACTTAAATAATGGTTGAATCAGTTACAAACCTCAACAATCAGAGTGTGTTGCTCCACTTTTGTTTAGTTTTGATGGTTTAGTGAAAAGAAACATGTGATGAGAATAAAGAGAGAATAGGAAGATGGACGTGGGATGAGAGATAGAGGAGAGAAAGAGAGAGTGTGTGTATTGATTAAAATTGAAGATATGAATTGGGGGATATATTGCACCCAATTGCTCAATTTTAGGCTATTCCTTTTAAACAAAAAAAAAAGTGTATCTCATTACATCTCATTTCAACTATTGTACGAAATTCTTAAATAATGAAATTCTAGGCAATTATTTGAAAATATATGGTATGTATATATGTCCAATTAGGTAGTTTTCTATTTTTAAATGAGATAATTATGACCAATGCTTCTCGATGATCAAATTTGGTAGAATCTTTTCCCATATTATTTTCTTTATAGATTGAGGATTTTTCATTTCGTGTTTTTAGTTTTTCCTTTGTTGATTTAAATAGAGATGTAAAGGTTATAAATACTTTTCAAGTAAATATTTGTTATTGTAACTACAAACAAGTTTGTGATGTTAGAAACTTTATAGCTGTGAGTGAACTTTGGAATTACTTTCAAGCTTGAGTTCTTGATATAAACTCTCTTTTTTTTTCTGTACTCTATAAATTATTCACAAACTTTATTGAGTCACTTCTGTGTAAAAACAGAGTATACGAAATATACATAAAAAATTATTTTAAAACTCTAATGAATTTAGATTACAAATTTAGTTGAGCAACTCTTGCGTAAAAGCATACTCCATAATCAATCATGACCAAATTCATGTCATGGCTCTCAAGGAATTCAATTTCGCGTTTTTTCGTAGGAGCACATACAATTTTGAGAACCAACATCATCTGCTAGCAAGGAGGCTGAATTTTTCCATCCTGGTACCACTTCTTCCTCTCTTGCATTAGGTCTTCGAAGAAGCTATCTATGGTTTCTCTTGTAATCCCTGGCATAACCACAACATGTGCCATGCCTCTTAAGCAACACAATTGCCAACGATGAATGAATTTATGGTCACAAGGTCGTTCAAAAACAACAGTAATGCTAAATTCATTCAGCATAGTGCTAATTCCTGCTTTAAGAAGCCCATCTTTCAAATATCGAGCATTTTCAATGCATATTTTGGAATCTTGCTGCAATCCAACATGTCCTTTTGTGTTTAAATAGTACCATAAGAATATTGGTGTTAAGCCATTTCGACTACCAAAAATTGTTGCATCTATTGAGGCAATATACTCAATAGTTGACAGGCTACTAACATAACTTTTCCTTGTTATTTGAATGCCACAAGGCATTGGACATCCCAAGAATTTGTGGCCTGAAATTGAAGTACTGCCAATTCGCTTCTTGAATGTAATTTTTTTCGCCTATTGCCAAATACCGTCAAAAAGCAGGTCATTTTCTATTTGTAAGTTGTAGCCTTAAAATTGAACAAAAGTAAACTTACATGTTTGCTAAAGGGGAGAATTAGCCCACATAATGCTGCGTCGCAGTGGATGTAATTCCTATCATTTGAATAACCACAATTTTCAAGTGTTTGTATGACCAAATCGAGGTCATCAATAGCTCCTTTGAAGGTTGTTCCTACAAATTAAACACGCAAGTACTTAGAAGTTAAAAGAAACGTATCACTTGACCGAAGTGAAGCTATAGGATCTAAGAATATATATTTACCAAGATTTATATTGATGATGGCTGGTTTGTTCTTGTTGACAAGTAACTTTGATCTTAAATCTTCATAATCAATTTCACCATTAAGCAAACTGTTAACAGTTACTAGCTCCATTCGATACATTCTTGCTGCTTTGAAAATCGAATAATGTGAATCTTTTGATGAATATAATATCCCACTGGGAAGCATCTCTCTTCTCAACAAATACATATTGTTGAAATGCATGGTGTTAGTGAAGTACATACATCATTTTAATGTCTTCGACTATATATCAGTTAGTTCTACTAAAACGAATAATGTTATGCTTAAATAAACTCATAGCCGAAAGGCTACGTCTGCCTCTGAAAGCAAATACCAACCCAACCAAAAGACCGTGGAGATTGCCCTCAGTACCACCATTAGTAATGTATCCCTACTATTCATCCTTGTCTATTTCCCAACATTGCGCAAAGCAATCTAAAACAGCCACTTCAAAATCTTTTGAATGGAAATCCACAGGGCTTTGACCGAAGGGATCTCCGCAGTTGTTCAAAGAAAACTGCAAAAGTGGTGCTAAAATAGCATGATGCTCGTAACACATGTTACTTGGATAACCTGTAAACTAACATAATGAAAGTTATTATGAACAAAAAACTTTAAAAGATTTGATCAGATCAAATGCTTTTATAAGGTATAAAATAAGTTGGGGATAATCAAGGTATGCCTTTTAACTTGTATGGAAAGACTGAACATATACTTGCCTATATGATACTTTTTTCGCTTGGACAATGTCTCCAAATATTGAGTCAAAATTGCGTCTAGTTCTCGGAAAGAAGTTTCATCTTTAGTATTAGGTTCCATCACACTGAGACACAAATTCTTCCTTGGCGAGGATGGTTCGTTGATTTCACCTTTTGTTGGGACCATCATTGAATCAAACTCCTACTTCACAACTATTAAAAAAAAAGAAAAGATTGAATCAAAGATATGCCTTATTTGTTTAGTTCCTTTTTAATTCTCATAATGTTCTTTTTTAGAGTTAACAATATAAATTTTAATTAATATCTTAAGATATATATTTTAGAAAAAAATTGCAACTGATAATTTATTTTGTATAATTTTTGGATATCTAAATTTTTTATTTTAAAATAATAAATAACATAATCTAATTTAATTTTAAAAATTAATCAAATTAACTTTTAAAAAGTGCAACATGACAGCTAAAGAGAAACAGAAATTTGAAATGATCAATAAATTAATTGAGTATCGGGTTAATAAATAATGAATTGGTCTTTGAACTTGAGAGAGGCATCTATATATACACACTCTCCTAAAGAACACATTAAAAGAATTGAACATGCACCTTTTTAATTCCCCTTCTTAGAGTTGAGGTGCTTATATGAAATTATGGGGAGTCTCAAAGAGATGAAAGTTTGGTGCATCTTACTACCTTTTGGCCTCCTCCAATTTATAACAATGAAATTGCTTTGCCTTGGTACTCTTTGTTTGCTGAATCTTGAATTGCATTACCACTATGTTAGGACCGTTAAGGAAAATATCTCCACGTTTTTCACCATTAGGAGAGAGAAGCAGGAGGGATCAAAGGGTCCAGAGTGTGTTTATCAAATCTCCCTCGCCAAAAAATTTACGCTCTATGGATACGCTACTCTCTTGTTTCATTTAAGTGACATTTTTTCTTTTTTAATTTATTTCAAAAAAATTTATTATCTTATTATAATTAAAAATAATTTAATTTTTTTATCCTTAATAAAATGATTCTCAACTACATAAATATCTAAGAATTTTTTTAGACTAAAATTTTAAAACTCTTTCCTTTTTTTTAAATACCATGACAAGTCAAATAGTCTCACATAAAATGAGACTGAGAAAGTAATATTTAATTTTTTTTATGTATGTATATTTCTATTTTATATAGAAAAGCTAATCCATTGATGACCAATGATATATTTGTAATTATGTTCATAATTCAAGGGCAAATGGTTAATGGTCATTTAAAATGTCTCTTGATTTTCACTCCATATTTCTATTCTAATTTTTTTTTAAAAAAAAAAAGCGCTTACACACAACTAAATTCTAGAAATATCATTACAAATTTATAATTATGTTTATCTTACAAGGAATCTATTGATTTGCTCAATTCAAATTTCTATTCTAAAAATAAAAATAAAAATAGACATTTACACACAACTGAATTCTAGAAATATCAATTGTACTCTTGTATTGTCTATAATAAATATTTTATTCTTGTTATTTCAGCTAAAAATCTATATGCCTGCTTCTATTTTCTTTATTTTTTCATTTACAATATTTCTTTATTTCAGCTAAAAACTCATGTACCTACTTCATTTTCTTTGTAATAGTAATAGGCTCTTCACTATGCATAATGGTGGGTTGGCTTATCAGGGAAGTTTTAGAGTTAGATTAGAATCTATTCACCTACGGAGCTTAATCATATATAAGGCTTAATATCTATATTTTTTAAATCACATAAATGGCTTAATTTTTGTATTTTCTTTTTGATTCCTTGATTATAGAGAAACTTAAACAGTTATAGCGCAAGCTTTGAGCATTTTTTGAGTTTTCAATGGTTGAAATATTTTTAGGTGCAAGACTTTTATCCTCACTTTCTACAATTGGATCATCTTTTTTGATTTGTAATTTGAATAAACATTTGAAATTCTTATTGGTTTTGTATATAGTATTTTTTTAGTAGTATGTTTTGCAATTAGTAAGGCATTGTTAAGTTGGAAAAACAATATTGTGTTGTGGCTTACTATACTTTTAGAATAGTTTGGTATCCATTTCGATATTTTAATTAATTATTATTTACTTCTTTTTTTCAGATATTCATCCTAAATTTCTTCATATTATGGTTTTTAGAATGATAAAAAAAGTTATGTGCTAAGCTGATGACTACAACTCTTAATTACTTATAGGAAATGATAAATTTAAATGTACTTATGCACATATTGCAGATGAAAGAATCCTATTATATATGAATAACGATGTACATAAATGTTCTTGCAATCTATTTCACACATTGTATAGAGAGATGACATGTTCTGTAGTGTTAGTATGGAGGCGTTTGACTGAATTTAGTCTAATTATTAGGTTTTATTATATATGTGCGCGCATGTGTTTGTGAATTTTGAATCTTCTGAGCACAAGACAAGAGGTTGGCTTAGTTATTTTGGGTTAAAAAATTTATTTTTAGATTTTAAATTCAAATCCTAGCATTACATTTTTATTTTTCAAACCTCTAAGTAAAAGTTCTAAATCCGTCATTGAAGAGGGGTGAATATGAAGAAAAATATTTTATTCATATACTCAAAAGCTTTTGAATCTCGCTGCAAGTTCTCTCTATTTCTCTCTAGTTCTTTCTCATTGAAAATGACTAACAATATCACTATTTATAATAGTAAGAAATCAAATTAAACTAGGATTACAAAACCACTAGGATAAATAATTCTAACTAGACATGAACTAAATAAATACAAAAATAATAATAATAATAATAAAAGCTAAATAACTTAAAAATCCTACTGCAACTTTAAATTATCATTCCAACAATATGTCATGACTCCAACCCACCATGGTTGGCGTCCACGCTAATTAACCTTCTGGTGAGAAAACCAAAACTATGACCCAACAAGTAACAAATACGATATATACAGATTTAACGCGAAAGCATGTTTAAATAACAATCACAAGTTGAGTTATCATAAACTCGAATAGAAAATACGAGATAGTGCAGAATTTAAACTCCCCTACAGCCTGAAAGTCATTGTACTGATACTCTATGTAATAATCCAAATTATGAAAATGCAACCCCAAAAATGCATAAATAAACAGTGTCTAAAATATCTGAGTCTAGATGAAATGGACTAAAATGATGAATGAATCCATTAAATCCTGAAAGAGCTAACTAGTCACCCTTAAATTCCACAGATCAACAATCACCTAACTGAAGTCTGTTAATAGCCACCTAAAGATGCCCTATACTCAACCAACAAAGAGCAAGTGTAATATCAGTACATATGACAACAATGTACTGGTAGGATCATGCACATATTCCAATAACCAAAATATATACAGGTAACTACAATATATTAAACCACACATGTATAGAAAGAGTTACAAACCACACATGACGTCCGGTGAAATTATCAAAATACCCCTAGAAAGGAACCATGCGTGTAATGCGTATTTCCATTTATAAATTTGAGATACACAACTGAATTCTAGAAATATCAATTGTACTCAAAATCCGATTTTAGAGCAATCGAGTCGAAAAATAAATTTCACAAAAATTAGTGAGGTAGTGAGGGTGCATGCCCACACTTAGAATTTTTTTTAATTTTTCAATGGGAAGCCAAAATTCATGAATGAGAGCAAAATACACATGTCCACACCCTAGGCGTGACGTGGACATAGTGTACCAGACGAAATTTTCTTTTCTTGGTTTTAAGGAAGGATAGTTTCGACTTTTTCCACCCTCCTTAAAACTTAATTAGTCGATTTTCACCCGATTAATTCCTAAAAATGCACTATTCCTATTCTTTAATGTTAGAAAAGTTTCAAGAAATTCAAACGTAGACTCGAAGGTAAGGTTAGGGCTTTCAAAAATCTTCCCCCAACCCATCCAAAAAGTTGATTTCTCAAGTATGTAATTGTCACGACCCAACCTATGGGCCGAGATTGGCACCCGATTGGAGCACCCGAACAACATTTTTAAACAAACACAGAACATGTTCACTATTCATTTACAGAAATTTCGACAAAGTTTCCTCTGTTTTACTGACTAATCACCTGAAATCAAAAAGACCCAACAGACAGAACAGGTAGATCAACAAATATATCCATATATATGCGGGCCGACAAGGTCACCGCTGCGGTTAAACCACCCAACAAACACAACATACCAACGTAATATCTAAACTGTCTGACATGTCTTTCATACTTAGCATACAAACATGATACACAGACTGACTGACTTAACCCATAGAACATACCAACGTAATATCCAAACTGTCTGACATGTCTTTCATACTTAGCATACAAACATGATACACAGACTGACTGACTTAACCCATACTCACAGGAGTCCACAGACCTCTAATACAGACATACTGACCAATAAGATGGGACAAGGCCCCGTCATACCCAGAAAATGGAAATAATAAAGTCGCAAATATACCAAAAGTAGCTCCGAAGCAAGGAAGCTCTTCAAACTACAAACTGAGGTCCTAAGCTGGAGGCTCGCTACCCTGTACGTCTGAACCTGCAAGCATGAAACGCAGCCCCCCCAAAGGAAGGGGGTCAGTACGAAATACGTACCGAATATGTAAAGGAGAAAGTACAAACTGTAACTGTGAGCCGAGGCGAACGAGGCCCAGCGCTCACGTATCATAATACATAGCAGATATTATGCTGACAAGTGAGCCAAGGCAAACGAGGCCCAGCGCTCACATGAACCGGGGCGAACGAGGCCCAGCACTCACACGTCATAATGCCAACATATCCCAAGCCCAGCTCTATGACGCCAAACTAAGCAAAGCCGGTCCATGGGCAAACCGACCCGCCGTATCCAACCTGCTTCAGAATATGCATATATATATATACATAATATAATATGATACGCACGATAACAACTAGCTCGGGAACTGATGAAAGATGTCATAATGGGCACAAATAGAGTCGTGAGAGGTTATATGCATGAAAAATCCATTTTATAAGCACAAGAATTCATTAATATGTCCACATAAGTTCCAACAAA
>DF358302.1:10599-21919 GCA_000787875.1 Solanum virginianum
ATAAGTGTAAAAATCACCATGAACTTTGTCAATGTAAACATGAATGCATGCATATGACATATAGGGCTGATACATGAGACATGAAATCACATAGAACACCTAAAATTAGCACCTTAGGCTTGAATGGAATGGAAGAGATAGGGATATCGCTTTTGCATGTATGCTTCGGCCTCCCATGTAGCACTTTCAACCTGTTGATTCCTCCAAAGGACCTTAATGGAAGCAACATCCTTGTTCCTCAACCTCTTCACCTGCCTATCCAAGGTCTCTATTGGAACTTCTTCATAAGTCAAGTTATCTTCCACAACCCCCACAATATCCAATGGAACAGTAACATTCGGATCACCTACACACTTCCTCTACATGGATATATGAAAGACCAGACGAACCAAGTCCATTTCACTAGGCAACTCCAACTCATAGGCCACTTTACCAATCCTCCTAAACACCCTACAAGGACCCATAAATCTTGGACATAGCTTACCCTTCTTACTGAAACGAACCACACCCTTCATTGGTGACACCTCCAAATAGACCCAATCACCAACTTTTATATTCAAGCTTTCTTCTCCTCACATCAACATAGGACTTTTGACGACTTTGGGCTGTTTTCAACCTTTCTCTTATTAACCTTACCTTCTCCATAGCCTCCATAACCAGATTCGAACCCAACAAAGCCATTTCTCCCACTTCAGACCACCCAACCAGTGACCTACAATGTCTACCATAGAGGGCCTCAAAAGGAGCCATACCAATGTTAGAATGATAACTATCATTGTAAGCAAACTCAACCAATGGAAGATGATCATCCCAACTACCCTTAAACTCCAAAATATAAGCCCTAAGCATATCCTCAAGAGTTTTGATAGTTCTTTCGGCTTGACCATCCATTTGAGGGTGAAATGTCATATTAAGCTTTACCTTGGTCCCAAGACCCCTTTGAAAGGACCCCCAAAAGTGTGAAGTGAATTGTGCACCACAATCCAATATGATAGACAAGGGCACCCCATCCTATTTTACCAACTCTTAAATGTACAATTTAGCATACAATTCGGCACCATAAGTAGTCTTAAAAGGTAGGAAATGAGCGGACTTTGTCATCCTATCAACCACAACACAAATAGAATCAAAACCCTTCCTAGTCTTAGGCAATCTAACCACAAAATCTATGTTAATTTCCTCCTACTTCAAAGTAGGAATCTCTATGTCTTGGGTTAGGCTAACCGGCCTTTGGTGTTCGATTTTGACTTGTTGGCAACTGTGACAATCGGATACAAATTTAGCAATGTCTTTCTTCATGCCTCCCCACCAAAACACATCCCTCAAATCTCTATACATCTTTGTAGAACCGGGGTGGATAAAATAGGAAGAATTATGAGCCTCATCAAGAATCTTCTCTCTCAAGTCACAACACAAGGCACATACAACCTACCTTAGTACCTAAGGACACCATCTTTCCCTTAGGGGAAAACCTCTACCTTGGCCTCTCTCACCAATGACTTCAATTCTAACAAGGAGGGATCAAGATCTTGCTTTGCTGAAAACCTCTTCCTTGGCCTCTCTCACCAATGACTTCAATTCTAACAAGGAGGGATCAAGATCTTGCTTTGCTTTCACCTCATCAACTAAGGAAGACTTTGAACCATCAACAGCCACAACGCCAACATTATCAACCTCTTCCAACATAACCCCCAATCTAGCCAACCGATGGACCTCCCTAGCCACCTCTTTTCCCCCACTATCAACATGAGCTAGACTACCCATAGACACCTATTCAAAGCATCCGCCACAACATTACACTCATATCATAATCCTTAAGAAGTTCTAACCACCTTCGTTGTCTCAAGTTGAGGTCTTTTTGAGTGAACACATATTGGAGACTTTTATGATTGGTGACCACATCAACATGCGCCCCATATAAGTAATGACGCCAACTTTTCAAAGCAAAAACCATGGCGGTTAATTCAAGATCATGGGTAGGATAATTCTTTTCATGCACTTTGGAGTTGTCTAGAGGCATAGGCTATCACCTTACCATTTTGCATCAAAACACAATCCAAATCAATTTGTGAGGCATCACAATATATAACAAAACCTTTCCAACCCTTCTGGTAGAGACAAGATAGGAGTGGAGACAAGCTTATCCTTTAGGGTTTGGAAAATCCTTAAATATAAATATATAAATAACAACCCTTCCGGTAGAGACAAGATAGGAGTAGAGACAAGCTTATCCTTTAGAGTTTGGAAAATCCTTTCACACTTATCGGTCCACACAAATTTTGCCTTCATTTGGGTCAACTTAGTCATGAGAGACGCATTAGAAGAGAACCCATTAACAAATCTCTGGTAGTAACCTGCTAAGTCAAAAAAACTTCTAATATCCTATAACGACCCCAAAAAGTGCTCGACAATGTGCCTCAGAAGTGCTCGGAACTGTAATTTTGACATATTTCAAAATTTGTGCATGATATCAAAAATCTGACTTCACATTCTTGTTCAAGGAGATCAAATAGAGTAGGAAATGGGTCCAACCCCAATTTTAGGGCAAATGAATCACAATTTCATTATCCCAAAATTCACTTTCCAGTGAGGTTTTCGTGCCTAAGACGCGACGCGCCAAGGGCGTACCTCAGTTCATTTTGTGTGTTATTTTTCTTGTTTGGTCCAAGACTTTTGGGTCTTGGGTCTAAGTATTTTCATGCGTGAAAATACTTATACTTAGTCATATTTCACCCTCATATCACACAAGATATTCCCCAGTACTCATTCAAATACTTAGACAAATATTCACCTAATTAAAGTGCCCCAAACTCACTTTCGAATCTCAAGAAACTCATTCAAGCTTAAAGCTCTCATTAAAATCTAATTCAATCTTATTTATATCATTTAACACTATCATGGGTCCCCTACATGAAGCCTAGTTCAAAGGAATTTTCATTGGCCAAGTTTTCCACAATACCAGTAGGAGGGCCAACTTTAAAGGAGAATATCTCTTAGCGTACAAAGAACTGAGCATGACCTATCAAATCAAATGTCTTTAAATTAGCTTCCCAACGCATTTGGTTTCACCTTATTTAGAGTTTGGATGAAGAAGTTATGCCCATTTTTGTAGAACTTTTATATGCAAGGGTATATATGGGTTTTTTCCAAATTCCACCTTATTAATGGTATCTTGTAAATTTAGCTATTTCTATTGGTATTTTGGGAATTCCTATACTATCGTAACACATCCTAAAGACCTAACCCTATTCCTAAAGATCAAATTCACTCCTCCGAATGGGAATTCACTCTCAAAATTTCTCAAGAGCCTCCATCAAAATCCCAATACAAATTCAAGGAAATGCAAGAGCAAGCTTCGGATTCCAAGACCCATTTCCAAATGTCAAGTCTTTCACAACTCAATTTCAAAAAATTCAAAGTCTAAGGTATGTGAATTTCATTATTGGGTACCTTTCACCCATGAAGCCCAATCTTCTATTTTTATGAAAATTACACGTTTCCAAGTTGTATTGCTTATGGGTATTACTCATTAGAGATTATAACCATATAATATATTGGGATTTTATGAAAGTTTTGTTGAAAATGTATGATTACTCATTTTTAAGTATGTACCATGAGATGATTTACCTATTATAATTATGCATATTTTAAGCTTTATAACCGTGATCTCTCTTGGGATTTGATGTAGGGTTTCCATGTATTTTGCAAGATAGTATTACCAAGTGTCCGTGGCTTATTTTACTTCAAGTTTTCTTGCATGATTTCACCCTTGAACTTCTTGGTTTTACACTAGCATTACACACCCGCCAAGTATTTGATAAAATATCTGGTTATGGTATCTTGAGAAATTGAAGGTCCTATGTATATCCTATGAGTTAAATGTCTATATGATGATGGAACGATAATGAAACAATGATGAGAAGGAATCCACGTATATGATGATGAAAGGAGTGTATATCTATGTGATATTATCTCTATAATGTAGGGGATGACCAAGCCTAGCTCGGGGGGTTGTAGGCCCCGGTAACCTATCTTGATCTCCTAATTAGGTAGGTGGTAGGCCCAGGTAACCTTGTTGAGTGTTTGTACCCATCAACCTTGTTGGAGGGTTTGTACTCGATCAATCTTGTTGGGGGATTGTACTCCATCAATCTCATGAAGAGGTTTGTACCTCATGTGCCTATCCAAGGGAGTGGTAGGCCTTCGCTTGCACTATAATGGTCACTCCTAACACTCATATTATGTTCTATATAAGCATGATTTTACTTCAAGCATCACTCATACATGTCATATTGTTAGTATGCTATATATTGCTCATGATTATGCATTTTGCCTATGATGCCTATCTCTTGTTGTATTCAAACATACTAATGCATACTCTATGCCTGACAAGCTTATCCTTGGTAAGCCCGGTTGTTCGTCTTGGCCCCCGCTAAGTATCTAAGGCTTAGAGGTGTTGTTGGATATGTTATGTATCTATGCTATGAGCCTTAACTCTCCCGTTTCTTAGTGCTTATGATATGGAAATTTACCCTTAGTCCCAATTCCCCTTATTTATGTTTATCTCTTATTGTCATTTTAATTGCTTCTGTCACCAAGGATGTGTAATGATATATTATGTGGCTTGTTTGGGGTTCCTTTGCGTTCCCCATTCGATGGTCGTGTCTAGGCCCTAGGTTTGAGGTGTGACAAAGATGGTATCAGAGCACTAGGTTGTTAGGTCCTCGGTGTGCAACACACCACATCGATTAGAGTTCTATTCAAGGTTAAGAAGTACGCCACGACTATGAATGGGAGGCTATGAGATGTTCTAGGAAATGTTTTACTTTTTTATGATCTATGTCATGCGATAGAGTTAGATCCCATAGGGCTTATTGCTAATCCCTAATGGTCACGCTACAGGATATGTCTCAAGCTATTCAGGACAGTGATATGATGAAACCGGAGGTTTGCAATGCTTTATGGGTATTGGCCAAAGCGAAGACAAAGTTGAAAACTCACCTCGATCAACAAGTGAGTGTTCCCAAGACTCCAATTGTTAAGAGGAGAGGTAATATGGCACAGGAACCCATACTAAAGGAAAGTCTCAAAGATAAAGGTAGTATGGTGTCATATGCTAGGTGCCCAAAATGTGGTAGGTTTCATGATGGTCCATGCTGGAGAGGTATAGATGCTTGTTATGGTTATGGAGAGTTAGGTCATAAGGTGAAGTGTCTCCCTCGTAAATGTGATAAGAGTGAAGGAGTTATTAGTGGGATGACTAATCCGAAGTGTCAAAGGTGTGGAAAGTACTATAGTGGTCCATGCTTGTGGAAGACCAATGCTTGTTATGGGTGTAGCAAAGTGGGTCACAAGCTAATGAATTATCCATATGTTTGAAGGAAGTGTAAAGGTGGTCGACCTTCAAATCTAGTTGGTCATGTTGATCAAGTGGCTCAAAAAGGGGATAAGGTGCCCGATGTTGCTACCGGTATGTTAAAATTTCCTTTGGCATTGATGTGTTGCATTGATGGGCCAGTGTACCACTTTTTCTTTCATTATTCTTTTGGTTTCTAGGGGGTTCATGTGTGTCTCGAACTCTCTTTGGTGTCTATCTCATTGGCGAGCCTATTGTTATTTGAAAGTTTATAGGGGTTGTTCCATGTTCATATTACATTAGGTCTTACCTTGTGACTTGTTAGGTTAGTGTGGTGGATTTTGATGCTATGCTTGGGATGAATTAATTGCATTGGTGTTGTGTACCCATTGAATATAGGGCTCGTAAAGTTAAATTTCGATTCCCTATTAAATCCAACTTTGAGTGGGGGCTTGTAAAGTGGTTGCAAGGAGTAAATCTGTTTCTCATCTTAAGGTACAATTGATTTGTAAGGGTTGCATTTATCATCTTATAAGAGTTAGGGTTATTGAACCTAGGTCATTCCTATTGAGGTGAATCCAGTGATCAAGAGGTTAGTGAAGTCCTTCCCGATACTTTGAATTTGGGGTAGCGCATTTTCGTTTGACTTATGCCCAGTTATGTCTATGAGTTTCATGAATAGGGCCTTTACTCCTTACCTTGTTATGATTATAGTAGTCGCTAGTGATGAGGTATTGAATTATTTAGAGCTTGTGAACCATTTGGGGGTAGTTTTGCAAATCCTGGGGTAAGAGGAGTTATATGCTAAGTATGCGAAGTGTGAATTTTGGTTAGAGGAGGTTACCTCCCTAGGTTATGTTGTGTCAGTCGTATGGTTTTAAGGTTGATCCTAAGGGGGCGTATGTGAATAGAAACCATCTTGGACCATTGACTTCATCGGACATGAGGAGCTTCTTAGGCTTAGCGGGTTACTATTGGATGCTTTTGAATGAGTTCTCTTCTATTGCTTCTCCCGTGAATAAGTTAACCCAAAGGAAGGCTAAGTTT
This sequence comes from Solanum virginianum, assembly GCA_000787875.1. NCBI lineage: Eukaryota > Viridiplantae > Streptophyta > Magnoliopsida > Solanales > Solanaceae > Solanum > Solanum virginianum. The sequence goes on from DF358302.1 coordinate 17,003, forward strand.
GTGTGACCATTGAGTGTGAAAAGATTTTCCAAATCTTGAGAGATAAGATTGTGTTCGCTCCTATCTTGTCTTTAGCGATAGGGGTTGGAAGGGTTTTTTGTGTATTTTGATGTCTCTTGGATTGGTTCGGGTTGTGTTTTGATGCAAGATGGTTAGGTGGGAGCCTACGCTTTTAGATAATTTGAGATGCATGAGAAGGATTATCCTACCTATGGCCTTGAGTTGGACACTATGGTTTTGCTTCGAAATTTGGTGTTGTTGGTTGTATAGGGTGCATGCTGATGTGTTTACTGTTCACTAGAGTCTCCAATGTGCGTTCACCCAAAGGATCTTAGCTTGAGACGAGGAGGTGGTTATAACTTCTTAAGAATTATAATTTAAGTGTGCATTATCATCCTAGTAAGGCTAGTGTTATGGCAGATGCCTTGAGTAGGGTGTCTATGGGTAGCCTATCATATGTTGATGGTGGTGATAAAGGGGTGGCTAAGGAGGTGTATTGGTTAGGTTGGAAGAGGTTGACAAAAGTGGTGTTATTGTGTTGATGGTTCTAAATCTTTGTTGGTTGAGGAGGTAAAAGCTAAGCAAGATCTTGACCCCGCATTGTTGGGATTGAAGGCATTGGTAAGGGATGGTAAGGTGGAGGCTTCAAAATCTCAACATAAGTGTAAAGAAATCATCATGAACTTGTCAACATAAACGTGAATGCATGCAAATGACATAGGGGCTGAAACATAAGGCTTGGAACCATAAAAGAAAAGGATTTGGCATGTTATCACAAGCTTGAATAGAATGAAAGAGGTACGGATATTGCTATTCCATGCCCGCTCCGGCTCCCCGAATGACACTTCAAACTTAACTATTCTCCCAAGGGCCTTGACGAACAATACATCCTTACAAATCGACCATTACTCATATCTACTGAACTTCTCCACCGGACCTTCTCATAAGTCAACTCATCCTCCATAACGTCCACAACCTTAAAGAATCCTATAAAAATTGAATCACCAACACATCTCCTCAACATAAATGCATGAAAAACCAGACAAACCATATCCATATCCATAGGTAACTCCAATTCGTATGCGGCCTTACCAATCCTCCTCAACACTCTATAAGGAATGACTAACCATAAACTCAATTTCCTCTCTTGCCAAAAAAACCACACCTTTCATGAGTGAAACCTTCACATAGACCCAATCACCACCCTTATATCCAAGATCTCTACTCCTCACACCGGAGTAGGGTCTTTGATGACTTTGGGTTGTTTCATCCCTTCCCCAATCAACCTCACCTTCTTCATAGCCTCCATACCTAGAGATGCACTATATCACTCACCAAGTAGTTGGCATACTCACCTTCTTCATAGCCTCCATACCTAGATCCGAACCCAACAAAGCCATTCCTCCCACTTCAAACCACATAATCGGAGACGTGTAATGTCTACCATCCAGAGTCTTCAAAAGAGCCATGCCAATGCTAGAATGATAGCTACTATTAGTCTCATCAAGAACACTCTTCTCAAATCATCAAACTAGGCACACACAATCTACCTTGGTACCTAAGGGCACCATCTCCCCCTTGGGAGAAAACCTCTACCTTGCCAATGCTCACCAAAGCCTTCAACTTTAACAAGGAGGGATCAAGATCTTGCTTTTCTTTTACCTCATCAACCAAGGAAGACTTTGAACCATAAACAACTACAATTCCACCATTATCAACTTCTTCAAACCTAACCCTTAAGCTAGCTAACCAATGGACCTCCCTAGTCACCCCTTTGCTACCACCATCAATATGAACTAGGCTACCCATAGACACCCTACTCAAAGCACCGACTACAAATTTGTCTTACAGGGATGATAATGTGCACTCATATCATAATCCTTAAGAATTTCTAACAACCTTCTTTGTCTCAATCTAAGATCCTTTGGATGAACACATATTGGAGACTCTTGTGATCGGTAACCACTTTAGCAAGCACCCTAAGCAAATAACGATGCCAAAGTCTTAAAGTAAATACCACGGTGGCCATTTCAAGGTCATAGTTAGGATAATCCTTCTCATGCATCTTAAGTGATCTAAAAACATGGGCTATCACCTTACCATTTTGCATCAACACACAACCAAAACCAATTAGGGAAGCATCACAATACACAACGAACCCTTCCAACCCTTTAGGTAGAGACAAGATAGGAGCGGACACAAACTTATCCTTCAAGGTTTGGAAACTCTTTTCACACTCATAGGTCCACTCAAACTTAGCCTTATTTTGGGTCAACTTTTGTCATGGAAGAAGCAATAGAGGAGAACCTATTCACAAATACTCAATGGTTCATACAGACTTAGCCTTCATTTGGGTCAACTTAGTCATGGGAGAAGCAATAGAAGAGAACCCATTCACAAACCTTTGGTAGTATCCTGCTAATCCCATGAAATTCCTAATATCCAAGGGAGTCAAAGGTCTAGGCTAATTTCTAATCACATCCGTCTTCTTAGGATCCACCTTAATACCATCCTCCGATACCACATAACCTAGGAAGGTAACCTCTTTTAACCAAAATTCACACTTCTCATACTTAGCACACAACTCCTCTTTCTCCAAGATTTGCAACACTACCCCCAAATGATTCACAAGCTCCAAATAAATCAATACTTCATCACTAGAGACCACCACAAACCTAATAAGGTAGGGATTACAGACCCTATTCATGAGTCCTATAGATAAAACCGGTGCATAAATCAAATCAAAAGGCACCACCCCAAATTCAAAATATCAGAAAGAAAATTCACTAACTCATTGATCACTGAAAATAACTCAATAGAAATAACATAAGTTCAACACCCCTGTCATGACCCAAGCCTAGGGCCTAGACGTGACCGACAAATGGGGAACCCAAAGGAACCCCAAACAAGACTCATAGCATATCATCACATATCCTAGGTCACGAAAGTAAGATAAATCAACATAAGAAACATAACCAAGGGAAATTGGGACTAAGGGAGAGAGACTTATATTTAAATGGCTTAAATATCATAAGTGAGCCCAAGCTCAAGCATAATACATATCTTGTCCAACAACACCTCTAACATATAACTTAGCGGGGGCCAAGACAAGCAACCAGACTCATCCTTATAGTCAAAGCATACCACAAAGGAAAGATAGTCTATAATACATAGCATAGGAATAGAACCAATGTCCCCGTAATGGAGGACTCACGAACTAGCTTGAATGGATACCACTAGCCACATGGAGTAGGATGATGGCCAAATGGAGCTTCGATTTCTACATGGTAACATCATGTAGGCATAGAGTATTTGTTAGTACGTTTAAATGTACTAAGTATGTAGGATGCAATGCAACAAGAGATAGGCATCATAGTCAAAATGTATAATAATAGACAATAGGCATAATATAACAACATGACATGTATGATCAATACATAAAACATGCTTACAATTCATTCAACTCATATAGATCATCATATAATAGACAATAGGCATAATATAACACCATGGCATGTATGATCAATGCATAAGTAAAACATGCTTACAATTCATTCAACTCATATATATCTAATATATAGGTGTGGGAAGAGACCTCAACTGACATACAATAAAACCAAGCGAGCTACGACTTAGAATCCTGATGATTACCTCTCATCGTTAAAGAGGTGATCTACTTGCCAAGGTAAACCATACTTCAAACTTATGAGAACATGAACTATTTCATATGAAGTAACCTTCCTTATGGGAACTTGTCCCAATTTCAGAAAAGATTTAAGGCCCCACTTCAACATATGGGAACACGACCCAATTTCGTGTGAGGAAACCCTCCTTACGGAATATGTCCCAATTTCGGAAAGAATTTTAAGATATAGTTCACTAGATGGATCAACTAGTATAGGAAGGGCATAACAACATCCTATGATGAAACATAGTTTTGGGACTTGGGGATTCGCCTTTATTCCACTCATTGCTAAGTCTAATTCGATGGAATATATAAGATAATCATATCTTTAATAACCTACAAACAACATAGAGGACATGGCATGAGTAGCTCATAACATTATTGACCTCAATTGGTGAGCCCAACTTCAATCATAAAAATAGATCATCATCAACCTTACCCTTGCATTAATATCAACATTAAGGGGCTCACAAGAGGTAAAATCTTTATGAAAGGGCTCAAACCTAGCTTTACAACATCTTCAACAATTCCATGAATTAGACACATCTTAAAATCATTATGAAGTCTTTCAACTCATAGGACATGCATTGGACCTCCAATTCCTCAAGAAATCATAATCGAACATTTTATTAAACACTTGGTGGGTGTGTAGTGATAGTGTAAAACCATGCAATTCAATAGTAAAAATATGCAAGTAAATCCTATGTAAAACCATTAATCAACACTTCGTGACACCCTCAAGCAACAAACATCAAGACCTTCATCAAATCCAACATTTGATCCAAGATTTAAAGCTTAAAACATGCTAAAACAATCATACTTTTATGAACCCCAATTCACTTTGCAGTGAAATTTATAATAATCAGTACCCATGAGTAAATCAACTTTAAATCATGCAGTTTAAGTAGAAAAGAGGATTGGGCACCATGGGTGAAAGGACCCAATGGTCAAAATCCATATACCCTAGCTTTGGAGAAGATCTTGAAGAAGACTTTAATGGAAACTTAAAGTTTGAATGAAATCCTCAATGAAATTCTTAAGATTGGTCTTGTGTTTTGGAACTTGAATTTTGAAACAAATATTAGTCTAAGTGTTTTATTGAGTATTGGAAATGTTTACGATGATATGAGGGTTAAATTGTCACGCCCCAAATTCCGTTAAGGCGGACTGGCACCCGTTGCCGATAAGGCCCGGGAGAACCAACTATAACCCTACCCTTTCTATATGCAATG
>DF358302.1:30919-69308 GCA_000787875.1 Solanum virginianum
GGAAATCTTCAAATCTCCATTCCAATCTTCATCTAGAAATTCTCCAAAGTCAAGGTATGTGGGTTTTAACCATTGGGGCCTTTCACCCATACTACCCAAGCTTCTTTTTTACATAAATTGCATGATTCTAAGTTGATTTACTTATAGGGTCTTACTTATAATGCATTTGATTATGAACTATGTTGGGGTTTTGTAAAAGTGTGATTGTTTTAGCATGTTTTGAGCTATGAATCTTGGATCTATCTTGAGATTTGATGAAGGGTTTTGATGTATATTTCATGATGGTATTACCAAGTGTTGGTGGGTGGTTTTACCTTGAGTTTTGTTGCATGATTTCACTCTTGAATTGCATAGTTTTACACTAGCATTATACATCTGCCAAGTGTTTGATTAAATGTTCGGATTGTGCATCTTGAGTTGTTGAAGGTCTAAAGCATGGTATATGAGTTGAATGACTTTATGATGATGAAAGTATGGTACTCATGTGTTGATTTCATGGAAAGTATCTATAGTGATGGAAATTAACCAAATTGAGGGGTTGGTACCTCATTAACCAAATTGAGGGGTTGGTACCTTATTAACCAAATTGAGGGGTTGGTACTTCATTAACCGAATTGAGGGGTTGGTACTTCATTAACCAAATTGAGGGGTTGGTACCTTATTAACCAAATTGAGGGGTTGGTACTTCAATTACCTAGATAGGGGTGGTACATTGGATAACCAAGTTGAGGGCTTTGTACCTCAAGCACCTATGATGGGAGGTGATAAACCCATTAGCCAAATGATGGTCTCTTCTACGCATGTAATATTTTTTATATAAGCATGATTTTACTTCAAGTATCATTCATACATGTCCTGTTGTTAGTATGTTATTCATTGCTTAAGATTATGCATTTTTCCTATGATGTCTATCTCTTGTTGCATTGCATTCTACATAGTTAGTACATTCAAACGTACTAATGCATACTCTATGCCTATATGATCTTACTATGTAGGAACCCGAGCTCCATTTGGTCATCACCCTCCTGCACGTGGCTAGTACTAATTCTGTTAAGCTAGTTGGTGAGTTCTTTATTCTGGGGACAATGTCTATGTTCTTATGTTTTGTATTATGACTCTCTTTTTTTATTTTTTGCTTTGACTATGAGGGTGAGCTTGGTTGCTTGTCTTCGTACCCTGCTAAGTTCTTTGTTTAGAGGTGTTGTTGGACAAGTTATGTATTATGCTTGAGCTTTGAGTCATTTATGTTATTCAAGTGTTTAACTCTTTCTTTTAGTCCTATGTTTCCCTTGTTTATGTTTCTTATGTTGTTCTATTTTGCTTCTGCGATCAAGGATGTGTGTATGATATGCTAAGATGCTTGTTTGGGGTTTTTTCGGGTTTCCCATTCGTCATGTCATGTCTAGGCCCTATTTTGGATTGTGACTAACTTGGTATCAGAGCACTAGGTTGTTTGTTCCTCGACGTGTAACACATCGCGTCGGTTAGAGTCTTGTTCATGGTTATGTTGTGCACCATAACTATGGGCAAGAGGTTATGAGATATTTTAGGAAATATTTCCCTTTTTTGTGGTCAATGTCGTTCTATAGATTTGAGGTAAGGTTATTTCCCCCTAATTATTGTTCTTTGATATGCTAGATTATGCCTAACACAAGAGGAAGAAGAGCCTGCACTCCTGAGGAACAACTGGCTCCTCCCGCTCCTTAAGCTCTTCAAGATGGGGGACCAGTTCATGAAGTGTTTTGGGATGCTCTGACTTTTCTAGCTCAAGTCGTGGCTAATTAAGTCAACCAAGGGGTCCAAGCCCCTCATGCTGCTACTCTGGCATCTCGAGTGAGGGACTTCATGAGGATGAATTCATCGGAGTTCTATGGGTCAAAAGTGGATGAGGACCCTTAAGAATTCATTGATGAGGTTTGCAAAGTATTAACTATTATGGGTGTTAGATCGGAAGAGAAGGCGGAGTTGGTGGCTTACGAACTCAAGGGGGTGGCCCAAATATGGTATGCTTAATGGAAGGAGGAGAAGGGAAATAATAATGTGGTTCTATGGGAGGAATTTAAGGTGGCCTTTCTTAATCGGTTCTTCCCTTTTGTACTTAGGGTGGCTAAGTTGGTGGAGTTCATGAATTTGAAGCAAGGTTCTATGAGTGTGAGGGAGTATGCCCTCAATTTTAACCAACTCTCAAAATATTCTCCCTAATTGGTGGTCGATCCAAGGTCTATGATGAATAAGTTTGTAATGGGTGTATCTGACTTGGTGAGTGAGGAGTGTCGATCTGCTATGTTGATTAAAGACATGGATTTGTCCCGCTTAATGACTTATGCTAAACAAATGGAGGAGGAAAAGATAAGGAAGAGAAGGGTTGAAGAGGCCAAGAGAGCCCATTTTGAAGGGAAGTTCCAAAGTCTCAAAGATAGAGATGATGTTATGTGCCCAACATATGGTAAGGTTCATAGAGGTCTATGTTTGAAGGACACCAATGCTTGTTTCTGTTGTGGTGAAGAGGGACATAAGAAGAAGTATTTTCGTGGTAAGTAAGGCAAGGGTGATGATGTTCATCCTTAAGGTGGTGCCCCAAGGCACAATCTGTTCTATGCTCTTCAAAGGAGGCAAGGAGGGGATGAGGTGCTCGATGATGCTACCAGTAAGTTAGAGGTTTTCCTTGATCTTATTGTGCATGCTTTGATGGTTCTAAGAGTCGCTATTTCATTTATTATTCCTTTGTTGCTAGTAAGATTTGGTTATATGGGTCTATTTGTGCTAGAAAGGCTTATAAGGGTTACCTGTGTTCTTATTGCATAGAGTCTTGTCTTGTGATCTTTGTTGGACTTGTCTTGATGGGTTGGAGGTCTTGGGATTGTTTGGCTACTTGCATAGCATGCATCTAATTAGTGTAGAACTCATAAGATTGTAATATGACGGTTAAGGATGGTCGATCTAATTGGTCAACCACAATGGGTTAGTCACTTCTCTAAGATTGATCTTTTATTTGGGTTTTGTCCCCACGTTAGGATGAGGATAGGTGATATCCCTACATATCTTTTCGAATTAGAAGTGAGCATTATGGGTATTGGTGGAGTTGGTAGGTTGTCTTATACACCGACTATGTGTATGGGTTTTATGAATATGGTCTTAAAACCCTACTTTGATGTGTTTGAGGTGGCCTCTAGTAGTAGAGCATTGATTTATTTAGTGCTTGTGAATTCTTTCGGGGGTAGTGTTGCAAGTCTTGGGAGATGAGAGGTTGTTTGCTAAATATGATAGGTGTGAGTTGAGGAAAACAAGAAGGTGGTTAGAACTCCTTAATGATTATGATATAAGTGTGCATTATTTCCCCGGTGAGACTAATATTGTGATCGATGCTCTAAGTAGGGTGCCTATGGGTAGCCTAGCAAATGTTGATAATGGTGACAAGAGGTAACAACTTAGGTTGGAAGAGGTTGACTATGGTAGTATAACATTCTTGATGGTTCCAGATCTTCTTTGGTTGAGGGGTCTAGTTTAAGCAAGGCCTTGATTCCGCCTTATTAGAGTGGGAGATTTTGGGTGAAAGATAGTAAAGTGGAGTTTATCTCCCAAGGGGGAGATGGTAGTTTATGGTATGAAGTAGGTTATGTGTGTTTAAGGTTGACGATTAGGTTAACGTTTGTAGTTCCTTATAGGGTTTGGAGGAGAAATTGGTAAGGTTGTATAAGGATTGGAATTACCTAAGGATATGTATATGGTTCGTTTGGTTCTTCATGCTTCTAGGTTGAGGGGATGTGTTGGTGACTCTAGTGCTATAGAACTCTTTGAAGTTGTGGGTGCTGTGGAAGATAAGTTGTCTTAGGAGAGGGTCCCAGTGGAGGTATTGGATGAAAGAGTGGAAGAGTTGATTAGTAAGAACGTGGTGTTCATCAAGGCCCTTTGGAGGATTTTTCAAGTCAAAAGTGTCTCTCGAGGAGCCGGAGCAAGCATGGAGAAGCGATATCTCTACCTCTTTCATCCTATTCAACCTTATGACAATACGTCAAGTCCTTTTTATGATTTAAGTCTTATATTTCATCCCCTATGTCATTTGCATGCATTCATGTTTATGTGGATAAGTTCATGATGATTTTAACACTTATGTTGAGATTTTAAAATAGTGTTCAAATGTGTCGATGCATTCATGTTGGTGGCTGATTTCTTCATGATTACCGTTCTCATGTATGTTTCTTTGGCATTCAAGGACGAATGTTCCCAAGAGGGAGATATTGAAACGAGCCCAAAAACTGCCTGAAAATGTGCCTCGAAAGTGCCTAGAATTGTAATTTCCATATATCTCAAAATTCGTGCATTATTTTGAAAATCTGACTTCATATTCTTGTTCAAGGGGAAAAATTGAGTGGGCAAAGGGTCTAACCCTGATTTTAGAGTGAATGATTCCGAATTTCAAATTTCAAACTGTCAAATTCCAATGGCACGCATTGCTGGCATGACACGCTAGGGAGTTTTTTTCTACCTAGTTTTCTATCTCAGTCCAAGACTTTTAGGTTTTGGGCCTAAGCCTTGGCATACGTAAAAATACCTATACTTATCCATATTTCACCTTCATATCATACAAAACATTCCCCAAAACCCTCTCAAACACTTAGATTATTATTTCACTCAAAATCAAGTGTCCAAATCTCTTCCAGATCTTATGGAATTCATCCAAGCTTCAAGTCTCAAATCCAATCTTCATCAAGAAATTCTCCAAAGTCAAGGTATGTGGGTTTTAACCATTAATTCCTTTCACCCATGGTGCTCATGCTTCCTTTTTACATAAATTGCATGATTCTAAACTTATAATGAATTTTACTATTAACTATGTTATTGTTTTGTTAAAGTATTACTATTTTACCATGTTTTCAGCTATTAATCTTGGATCTATCTTGAGATTTGATGAAGGGGTTTTAATATATATTTTATGATGTTAATACCAAGTGTTGGTAGGTGGGTTTACGTTGAGTTTTCTTACATGATTTGACTCTTGAATTGCATGATTTTACACAGGCATTACACACCCACCAAGTGTTTGATAAAATGACTGGATTATGCATCTTCAGTTGTTGAAGGTTTAAATAATGGTATATGAGTTGAATGACTTTAAGATGATGAAAGTGTGGTATTCATGTGTTGATTTCATAGAATGCATCTATAGTGATGGAAATCAACCGTATTGAGGGGTTGGTACCTCATTAATCAAATTGAGGGGTTGGTACCTCATTAACTGAATTGAGGGGTTTGTACCTCATTAACCGAATTGAGAGGTTGGTACCTCATTAACTAAATTCAGGGGTTGGTACTTCAATTACCTAGATGAGGGTGGTACATTCAATAACCAAGTTGAGAGGTTTGTACCTGAAGCACCTAGGATAGGAGGTGATAAACTCATTAGCGAAATGATGGTCTCTTCTGCACACGTAATATGTTCTATATAAACATGATTTTCTTCAAGTATCATTCATATATGTCATATTGTTAGTATGTTATTCATTGCTTATGATTATGCATTTTGCCTATGATACTTATCTCTTGTTTCATTGCATTTTACATACTTAGTACATTCAAATAGACTAACGTATACTCTATGCCTACATGATGTTACCATGAAGGAACCGGAGCTCCGTTTGGTCATCACCCTTCTCTAAGTGGCTAGTACAAATTCTCTCAAGCTAGTTGGTAAGTCATCTATTCTTGGGACACTGTGTATGTTCTTATGTTATGCATTACGACTATCTTTCTGTATTGTATATTTTGACTATGAAGATGAGCTCGGCTGCTTGTCTTGGCCCCCGCAAAGTTCTATGTGCAGAGGTATTGTTGGACAAGTTATGTATTATGCTTGAGATTTGACTCATTTATCTTTTTAAAGTGTTTAACCCTTTCTGTTAGTCCTAATTTCCCTTTTTAATGTTTCTTATGTTGTTCTATTTTGCTTCCACGACCAAGGATGTGTGTATGACATGCTATGAGGCTTGCTTAGGGTTCCTTCGAGTTACCCATTCGTCATGTCCCATCTAGGCCCATTTTTTATCATGACAATACTAGTTCAAAATCATGCAACTCAAGAGTCAAACACAATGGTAAAATTTAATGCAAATGAACCCACCAACACATAGTAAAACTCCCATGTAGGTACCTTAAAATCCATCATCAAATTTCATAATAGATCATAGTTTCATAACTCAAAACTTGCATAGTCTCAATAGATATAATCAAATCATGGTATAAGCTTGAAATAGATAGTCATGCATAATCAATCAATATTTCGTAAAACTCCAACATAATTCATGCTCATAATTCATAATAAGGGATACCCATAAGTAATACAACTTGAAAACATGAAATTTTCATAAAAAAGGAAGATTGGGCTCCATGGGTGAAAAGACCCAATGGATGAAACCCACATACCTTAAACTTGGGTTTTCTTGATGTATACTTGAAGGAGACTTGAAGGCTCTATGTCTGAAAGGATCCAATGGATGAAACCCACATACATCAAATTAGGTTTCCTTGAGATGATCGTGAAGAGAACTTAGATCTTGACGAGAATCCTTGGGTTCCAAAGTTAAGCTTAAAATCCTTGAAATTGGAGTGAGTCATTTGGTAAGTCTTGGAGAGGTTTTTGTGAGGGTTTTGAGTGATATAGAGTTAAAAATTGACTAAGTATGGGTGTTTTCACGTATAAGTAGGCATGGGGCTATGACCCTAATGCCCTTCACCAAGATAGAAAAACCAAGGAAAAACATACATTGCTCCGCGCCCTTGGCGTGATGTGGACGTATCGCACAGGCCATTTTTGTACTACTCTGTGCCCCTGGCGCATCGCGGTTGGGGCGTGGATGCTCTTTGAAAATTATAAATTAATGAAATTTATTTTTCACTATGGGTCCTCTAAAGTTTTGTTTATACCTATTTCCCACTCAATTTTACCCCTCTGATCGAGAATATGAAGTCCGACTTTGGATATCATGCATGGATTTTGAGATATATGAAACTCACAATTATGGGCATTTTCGAAGCACATTTTTGGGGCGTTTCAGTTTGAGTTGGGTGAGATGGCATTGACTAGCCTAGATTTGTGATAGAATCCATGGAAAAGGTGAAGTTGATTAGGGAAAGGTTATAGATGCTCAAAGTCATCAAAAGTCTTATTCAAATGTTAGAAAGAGGGATCTTGAATTTCATGTCAGTAATTGTGTATATGTGAAGCGTTCTCCTATGAAGGGCATAATGTGTTTCAGTAAAAAGGGCAAGTTAAGTCCTCGGTATGTAGGCTCTTATGAGATAGTTGAGCGAATTGGCAAGGTGGCCTACAGATTGGATTTGCCTTTGGAGATAAGTTCTATTCATCCAATTTTCAATGCATCAATGTTGAGAAATTTGATTGGTGATCCTAGTTCGATTATGCCCTTGAAGGTGTTGAGTTGAAGAGAACTTGTCCTATGAAGTGGTTTCGGTTGAAATTTTGGATTGGCAACTGAAATGCCTTTGCAACAAGGATGTGACTTCAGTTAAAGTGCTTTAGAGTAACCAACATATGGACAGTGCTACATGGGAGGCTGAGACAGATATAATAAGGCAATATCCCTATCATTTCCAGTCTACTCAAGCTAAGATATTAGCTTCTTCCTATTCTAAATGCTCCTAATTCTTTCACTCTTATGTTTCAAGACATGACATGCATACATATGCACGAAAATGATTTAAAGGATGTTTTGACATGAGCTTTGATGATTTTATGATTTTCAAGAAATATGTTATGCATTGTCTTCCCATGTTAAAATGCTTCGTGTTCAAGTCATGCCTTTAAAGCATGCTCATTTCTCATTTGAGAACGAATGCTCCCAAGAGAGAGATGATATACGGACCCCAATTTGATCAGACCTTATTGATGTTTAAATCAAGTTCTAGAGGTTTGTGACCCATGGGGTGCTTGTGTATGGCTTCATTTGCCTTAAGGAGGGGTTTTAGGCTTGGTAGCCCACTATGACACCTCCCACAAGCTGTGGTCCTCACTATTGTTCTGGGAGGGGTTCTTGATAGGAACCCCAGCCTTCAAGTCAAGAAATTGGCTAAGGCAGCCACCAAGAGACACTGTATGGGTCATGCAACCCACCATGAGCCATGGTAGGGGCTTTGCAACCTTCCACGAGCCGTGGTGGGGTGTTTTGTGAATCCCTTTCCCCAAAATATGAGTCTAAGTATAAAATTACCATCTCAAAGCATGGGTCATTTAAATGGACCATTGTACGATTAGTGTACCTTTGTATGAACTGTGAAGCCTTTAGTGGAAACGTCCTTTGTTTAAAAAATTTCTAAGTGTCTCAAGACCCCTATTATGGACCCTTGTATGGTTCGTGGTCCTCTGTACGGGCCATGGTGCTCTACCATAACATCCCTGAACACCTTTTGGTGCTTGCTTCATTAATTACTTTCTCATAATTTTGGTGACTTTTAAGGATCATTTGTGACTTTCTAACCAATCCTAAACCCTTGAAAAGACTTATACTCCTTCATCCATATTCAAATTCATTCATTACACTTAGAACTCTAGAAATTTCTCTCTTTTAAGAACTTCTCTCAAGTGTGACATTGAATATTCAACTTGGAAATTCAAGGAGGGCCTTCTTCTCAAATCATTTTTTTCTTACTTGTTCTAGATATCTAAGGTATGTGGGATTGATTCATGATTCCTTTCAATCATGAAGACCCCTAACACTTCTTACTTCATAAATTATGAATTTCTAACTTACTATAAATATGAGTCTTTAAATAAATATTGGTTTAATTAAATTGAGATATGTGTTGCATTTAATTGATGTGTTTAAAGTTATTTAACACCTATTATATTGAATTGCATTGATATTATGAAGGTTTGTATATGTATGTCCCTTTGAATGTTCAATCTAAGCATAGGTAATTTTAATTGATGATCTCTTCATGGATTTCCAATGATTTTATTATATTATGGTGATTTGCCGATGAACTCCTAGTGCCCATGCTATTAATTCATCCTTCATGGCATATGCATGCATGGACATTGATTTTCATGAGATTTATGATGTGAGCTAAGACTCAGTTATGTTTATGACTATGTTTTCAAGAGAAGTATGGGTATGACAAGAATGTGATCTTATAATGTCTATGATATGGCTCTTTGAGAAATTATGGGTGTTTACACCACTACATACAAGAATGAAGGAGCTATTTCTATGCATCAAAGTATGACATGAAGTATAATTTGTCTTTTTACCCCAAGTATGCATGATTATGAAGTGTGTTTGGCTTTTAAGCCTAAGTATGCATTGTTAGATGATGACTTAGCATCGAGTGGACTTGTGTGAGAGGGGCTATCCCCGAGGGCCCTTATATAAATCCTCAAGTCCCATAACTATGTGGCAAACATAAGTTCATATTTATGACCCTTTTTAGGTATGATTATGTTAAGGATCTGCATTTGGCAAGTAGGTCACCTCTTTATCCATTTTAGGGAAGATGATGGAGTTCGAAGTTATAGCTCACTTGGTCTTTTGTCGATTAAGGTCCTATCCCCGCTATGTACAAAAGTATTTCACCATTTATGTATCATGGATTTCATGAAATATTGATATATTATTCTTTGTTATATACTTCTTTCTATATATGTGCCCTTGTCATCTAACATTGGTTGGAGGTTAATATGTTCACAGCATTTGCATGCCCACATACTTAGTACATTCAAACGTACTAACACATACTCTTTGCCTACATGATCTAACCATGTAAGGACTGGAGACTATCATCTTCCACCTCTTGACGACTATCATTAGTGACAAAGAGTTGTTTGTGGTAAGTCCTATCATCCAACGACAAACCATCTTCTATCTACCTCTTATGTTATGATGCTTTATGTCTTTACTTTTAGGGTGAGCACGGGACATGTCTTGACCACCGTCCTAATCTATGTTTAGAGGCATTATTGGACATCATGTAAACTTTATGTAGGGGCTTGAGATATGTTATGCTAATTTCTTATGGAGATAATGATTATGTCTATCTCTTGATGTTGATGTTATGGTGATATGTTCATGATGAGATATGCAAATATGGAAAAAGTCTTAAGTCCCTTATATACCCATACCGTGAGTCATACTTATTTGCCCCCTTAGTTCTTATGTGATATATGCTATGTGAATTCATACAAATCCCAATCCTTATGACATCCCCATAGCTCGAGTCATTCTTACTCGTTCCTTTGAACTATGTGTTTATGTTTAATCATACGCTTCAGAGTCGATGACGTGTATATGGATGCTATGAGGCTTGTTTGGGGACCCTCAGGTTCCATTCGCCATGTGACTCCTAGGCCCTATGCTTGAATTATGAGATATCTCATGAATAATTGTGGCACATTTTACAACCATGAACAAGACGCTAATTGACGTGGTATGTTAGACCCTGAGGACCCTTTCAAAACTTGGGGCTCTAATACCAAGTTTATCTGGATCCAAGTCTAGGGTCTTGTCATAACATGGTGAATGACGAACCCAAAGACACCTCACTCAAGCCTTCTTAGCATTCATCAAATATTTCTCAGGTATTGAACATAAACAAAAATGAAATTTAAATAGGAGAAATGGGACTAAGGGAGATTATTCATAAAACAAGGATCAAATATAAACCTTTATATAATGTCTATCAATACCTCTAGCTTAGACTTGGCAGGGGCTAAGACATGTTCCTAGTTCACCCTCAATTAAGACTTACAAAAGAAAATAGAATGAAATAGTCAAAGTGCCTCAATACATCAAACTGTAAAGGGAATATGATATTGTCCACGAAATAGAGAACTCACCAAAACTACTCTTGAACAATCCAAAGCTAGCCACGTGGAGGAGAAGCACTAGTACATGGTGATATCATGTGGCAAAAGTATGTGTTAGTACTTTGAATGTACTAAGTATGGGGAATGCAATACAACTAGAAAATCATAATATCATAATAGGCAATATGCATATAACAAGGATTAAATCTCAAGATGATGAATGATCAATGCATCATTTAGAACATGTTATGAACAAAATAAACATCTTAAGTCATCATATACATATCTATGTGGAAATAAATCATAATCGATATCTAAGACCATGCAAGCTACTACATGGAGTCTATCATAACCCTCCTACATTGGCCTAGGGAAACTTCTTGCTAGGTAGAACTCCATCAAATTATGCATGCACATCTTTAGTTTTAACTTTTGCTATTCTAGATCCACTAGCATTATCATATAACGGCTCCTATAGTGGGACATAATTAATGAGACAGGAGGTTGCAACTAAGGTTCCCTTATCGAACCCCACCTCAAATCGTATTTGGTGCTAAGTCAAGTTCCACAAAGTACTTTAAAGCATAATCATATGCAAACACATTCTTAAGCTTTAAAACATAACATCATCATCATATTAGGAGTGACTTATTAAAATTTTATAATCCATTCAAGCGAGAATTGCCCTTATCACCATCTTTTGGAACATCATAAAAAAAGGGCTACATGAATACTTTGCAACTTTCATAAATTTTCATAAACACCTATTGAAGGCCCTAATCTTTCATCACAGTATTATTAAGGAACATATTTAAAACTTGGTAGGTAATACATTTAAGCTTTAAATCATGAAATTCAAGAGGATAAAGCATAAACATAGTAAAACTCATTAGTTTAAAACATTCTCAAAGTAACCCACTGTAAGCAGTCAAAACCCTAGGTAGTGAAACATGAAAATTGTCTTGCAAATATTCAACTTCTTAACACTTCATAATATTATATCTATATAACTTATAAAACTGAAAATACATCATACTATATCATTTAAAGGGATTTCATGCAAGTCATAAAATTTTCATAACTTTAAAGCTAAGTAAAATAGGGAACATAATTGAGTTTTGTGGGCGAAAGGAACTCACAAATCAAAATTCACATACATTGATCGAAATTTAGGAGAGAAACTTGAGATTTGAGGAAGAAGACCTTAAAATCTTAGCTTGCCTTCTTAGGCCTTGAGAAGAGGAATTACCTTATGAGAATTTAGGTAGAATTAGAGTGGAGAGTGAATAAGAGTGTATTGGGAAGAAATAGGTCTTATACGGGAGGGATTAAGCTTAAAATGATGTGTAGTAGACTTAGGATCTGGGTAAATATCAAAGTTACCTTTTATAAAAATTTGTTGGGGCCCATCTACTAACTCGAACAATGGACCATAGATCATTCTATGAGTCATAGGTCAAGGTTTCATCTTGGTTACATATTTGAGCTTCTAAAATCCATCTCTAAATCCCCAATCCAAGCATACCTTTTACGGGTCATCATTCACACCACGTGTCATAAGGACCCCTCCATAGAACTATCCCATACTTAGAAAATTTCTCACCTCAGATCATATCACAAGACCGTTTTTACAACTCGTAAAACCAATCATAGCCCATAAAAGCCTTTCATCTGATGACACCCCCAAACTTCACAAATCCAATTTACACCCTTTAGTCTACGATCCTACTCTATGACTCATAGAGTCTTTCGTAGGACATAGACCCCTTTTTCATACATCTTTCCCAAACTTTAAAAGTTTACCAAGTCTTTGTCCTTTCTATAAGGCTTATCTACGACTTGTGATACCAACCACGAGCTGTAGACAAGATCTTACTTACAACACTAGTCCTAAATCCTTCACCTCTTTCTGGATTCCAACCTTCTAGCCTACAAAGCTTTACATAATATTAGTGTTTCTATTATGAGCAAAACGAGAAGAAACAACACCTCAAATGTTAATATTTCTCAAACTTTGTCCATTTTTGTGAAGGATATCTTCTATACATTTTTAATATCCACAATGCAATGATATTCACTTTTAAACACAATTTTCTCTCCCTTACGCAATCCTTCTTGAATCAATGATGATCAATATTTGGAAGAATGCTTGTGATATTTGTACCTTAAGATATCAAACTATGGAAGCTTTATTAGATCATATTCAGATGTTCAAATTTTCCTATGAAGTGTGTTCCTCAATTATGGCCATGCATCAACATAACAACCATTTAAAGGATCTTAGACCAAAAGCTTGGTTTGCACCTTCTATATTTGTCACGACCAAGCCTAGGCCCTAGATGTGACATGACAAATGGGAACCCAAAAGGATCCAAGCAAGCCTCTTAGCATATCAATCACATATCCTTGATAATGGAAGCAAAGTAAATAACAACAAGAGATGTATAAAATGGGAAGTGTGACTAAGGGAAATCTTGAATATAAATAAAGCATAAGAGTCAAACTCATAACATCACAATATCCAACATACACCTCTAACTTGGAATGGAGCGGGGGCCAAGACACTTTCTAGGCTCGCCCTCATAATGTCAAATGTTAAAAATAAATAAGTGTTAGAAATAGCAAGAAAAAGTAAATAGTGTCCTCAAACTTGAGGACTTACTAAAGCTTATCTTCATAGAGTCTCACTAGCCACGTAAAGCATGATCAAGAGGAGCTCCAGTCCCTATATGATGATATCATGTAGGCATAAAGAATGCGTTAGTATATTTGAATATAGTAAGAATATAGGATGCAATACATTAAGACATAAGCCAATATAGTCAAAATGCATAATCATAGTTAATAGATAGCATAATTTCAATATGGCATGCATGATCAATGCTTGAAGTAAAACATTCTTATAAATCATTCAGCTTGCATAGAACTTAATACATATGTGCAAAGAGACCTCAACCAACAAAGAATAAGAGCAAGTGAGCTACAACTTGAAATCCCGATGATTACCCCTCATCGGTAAAGGGTGGTCTACTTGCCAAGGTAAACCATACTTCACCTTGTGGGAGCTTGTCCCATTTTGGAGAAGTAACCTTCTATACAGGAACCCATCCCATTTCAGAAAGGATTTCAAGAGAAACTTCACCTTATGGGAGCCTGTCCCATTTTGGAAAGAATTTCAAGGGAGAGTGCACTAAATGGATCCACTAGTAAAGCAAGAGTAAAGTATACTCCTATGTTGGCACATAGTTGGAGGAAAGGAATATGAACCCATGAAGATGGTCCATCCCACATCTAATCCATTAGTGCTAATTCTAATCCCACGGAATAATTAAAATAGTCACACTTTAGCAATTTGTAAAAACATGGAAATATGACATGAGCAGCTCTAAGACATCTTTGACCTCTAATGGTGAGCCTAACTTTAAAACATAAGAATAGATCATCATCAAACATTACCCTTGTATTAACATCAAAGGCCCAGAGGAGGTACAATCTTTGAAAAATAGCTTAATTTGACATTTACAACATCATAGACATGTTCATGAATTCAATGCATTTTGAAAGTCCAAAATCATCATGAAGTCTCTTAACTCATAAATCATGCAATAGACCATCAATAACTTAAGAATCTCTGTCATGATATTTTATCAAACACTTGATGGGTGTATAATGCTTGTTGAAAATCATGCAATTCAGAAGTGTAATAATATGAGAAAACTCAATGCAAATTGACCGACCATCATATAGTAAAACCATCATATAGGATACCTTGAAATCCTTCATCAAATCTCATAATAGATAATAGTTTCATAGCTCAAAACATGCATAGTCTCAACAGACAAAACCCATTCATAGTACAAGCTTGAAATAGATTGTAATTTATAAGAAATCAACTTTTCATAAAACCCTAGCATAATTTATACTCATAATTCATAATAGAAGATACCCATAGATAATACAACTTTAAAACATGAAATTTTCATAAAAATGGAGATTGGGCTCCATAGGTGAAAGGACCCAATGGATTAAATCCATATATCTAAATTTGAAGATTCCTTGATGTAGAGTTGAAGGAGACTTGAAGCTTGAATGAAGTTCTTGAGATCCAAAATTAAGCTTAAGTCACAAGAATTTTGATGGAAATTTTGATAAAATGGTTGAGAGGTTTTAGAGAGGGTTTTTGAGTCGTATAGAGTTGAAAAATGGCTAAGTATAGGATATTTCACATGTAAATAGGCATGGGGCTATGACCCCAATACCTTAGGTCAAAATAGGAAAATTAAGGAAGTTCTAACACTGATCTGCGATGGGTCTGCATCGTGAAATGATCACATATCCTTTTTGTCTCAAAAAATTTTGTGAAAATCATTTTTTGCTATGGTTTGATGTCTTGTCAATATATAGTACATTTGACGCCTAAAATAAGAGATTTTTGTGAGTTCTTAATGTAATATTTTATGGTTTTTATGTATTTTTATGTTCATAATGCAGAAAAGTTAGGTTGGGATGATTTTGGAATTGCAGATTTTGCTAAAGTGTAGGATATATGAGCCTTCCTACGAGTCGTAGCCAAAGATACAAGTCGTAGGTTGATCTCATAGCAAGAAACATAGAGCAAAAATCAAAAATCATCTAAGTGAAGGCCAGCCCTATGAGGCCACTCTACGAGTCGCAGGTCTCACTACGACTCTTATAGGTGGACTCGTAGCAAGAAACAGAGAGCTAAAATTTTGAAACAAAAACTGAAGTCCTAGACTATGAGAGGAGCATATAAGTCATATCCCAAGCAATGACTCGTACCAGTGGATCATAACAATCAAGTCCACAAAGCAAAGTGCCTGATACGAGACCCCAATGATGACTCATAAGCTACCCTACCACGTAAAGTAACAATCAAGTCCACAAAGCAAAGTGCCTGATACGAGACCCCAATGATGACTCATAAGCTACCCTACCAGTCGTACATGCTACCAGATGTCTTTTCTATGTAACTTTTAGGGTTAAGTTTGTAAATCTTATAAATACTTTATGTTATGGTTTATTTTATAAGAGAGATTCTAGACTTGAGACATTTAATATTCTATATAATATTTTGGGGTTTTAGTGTAGATTCATATTTTCTATTGGAAAATCCACTTTTAGAGATTGCAAATCTTACATTGTATTCATTCTCCATCTATCAAGCTTGTGGTTTACAACTTATGGTATTATGTATCTTTATTACTCTAGGTAAAATTCTCAACTATGTATTGTATTTGCATTCTTGTTGGTTTTTCCTTAGCCATGACTAGCTAAGCACCCACAACTTGGGTTGTGGGAACCATGGGTAGTTTACTTGAGATAACCTAGATTAGTTACATTTCTATGGTTTGGGTTTTGCATGTATTGTTTATTTCCCTTCATTTTGAATGTTATTTGGTGGTGGCCACCATCAAACCCCGCCTACTATCACGATCCTGACCAAGGTAATAACGAATAGGTAAGGGAAGTAAATGACAAAATTTGATTGTTGTGTTCTCATTTAATCAACCAAACCTGACCAAGGGGAGGGTGACTAGGACAATAGGTAATTGTTAGTTGGCACGCTATGGTTACCGACTATGTGTCATAGTGTAATTCGACCTTCACCTTCACAAGAGGGCTGGAAGAACCTATGTTACTATCCAGCATGCAAATTCCTAATTATAGTCATGTTGTCTAGGGTAATCGAGTCAACGAACCATGGGGAACACAATTCCCAAGTTGTCCCTAAATTTGAGTGTTCCTTCGGATAATAGTAGTGTTCGTTTTTACTTTTATTTCTTTTATCATAACCCCCCCATTTAGAGATTCTAGTCATAAATACTCAAAATTATTAATAGTGAATTCTTGTAGTCAAGCCTTGTATTCCCTGTGGATTCGACCCTAACCTTCGGTTAGGTTAATTGCTGATAGTGACCGCTTTCTTATTGGAGCATGAACATCATCAAAATTTATGGTGCTATTGTCAGGGAATATAGTTAGGTTTGGACTTGATTTTAGTTATAGTTAGTTCAAGTGTTAATTTTGAGACTCTGTTGTATTTTACTTTTTCTTTCATTTTTGTTGTTGATTTTACTTGCTGGGTGTATTAGGTTGTATGCCCAACACAAGGAGCCAAGGCAATCTCTTAGCCCTGATCAATTGGGAGATCCATCGACTCTTTAGAAGAATGGCTCAGGTGAATGAAGATATCATGGTTAAGGAAGAAATAAATGTGAATGATGATATAGGAATCGAAGATAATCCACCCGTGAGGGATGATAGGCCACAACTTAGGGATTTTAATGAGAATGCTTATGGTTGGAACCAGTATCGTTTGAACCCTATGGCCATGGACGTTACTAGCGCTATATTGTTGCCTCTATTACTAGTAGATGCTAAGTTCTCAGTGTCAAGTGGGTTACTTTAAATACTCCAAAACCGTGGGTTGTTCAAAGGGCTACCTTCAGAGGATCCCCATCATCATCACCATAATGTTGTTTTCATCTGCAAGAGTGTCATGGGGACAGAAAATCTTTCTCTTGTTACCATTGGTTTGTGAGTGTTTCCCTAGTCACTAACTGGTAATGCAGCTATGTGGTTATATGAACTTCCTCTGGGTACAATAACAAGTTGGGCAGAGCTTCAGCGAGTGTTTCTAGAAAGATATTTCTCGAGATCAAAGAAGCTAAAGCTCAAAGATCAAAAAACAATTTTGAGCAAATATCGGGTGACTCTATCAGTACCATATGGGAGAGATTCACCAAATGCTTAAGGATAGTCCCTTATTATAAGATTGTTGATGATGCCTTGGTTGAGATTTTCTATTGGGCGCTTGACGGGAATAGTTAAGCTTGTGCCGACACAATCATGGGAGGCATGTTTCTTGACCAACCTTTTGCATTGATAGCTGCTAAGATGGAGCAAGTAGTTAAAACCAATAGAGCATAGGGTCAAAGAGAGCAAGGTGCATTGAAGACTTCTTTTGTGGTCAACACCAACAATGAGCAACCAAAGGTCAATGAGGAAATCATGGAGCAACTTGCTCAACTTCGCACCAGCATGAACTTAGTCTTAAAGCAAATCCAAGCAAGTGTTCAGGCGGTAACCCACCAACCTCCAAAGGCACCCATGTATGAAGATCCACTCTTTGATGAGGATGTTTACTTCGTGACCAACCAAGGGGCGAGTTTCCGAAACAACCCCCAAGGGTCCAGTTCAGATTATTGGAGGCAAGGTTCTGAGAATTAAGGTCCGAACTACAATCGTGATGGTGCATATAGAGACAATCGGGGTGGATACTATGAAAGGGAGAGAATACTGAATGCCAAATAGGGAAGAAAAGATGGCTATAGGAATGGTCCTTATGTGCCACCTCACAACTAAGATGATGGGTCAAGTAACTCTAGGATTGAAGAGATGTTTGACGAATTATTAAAGATAGGCAATCACCAAGATGAGACCTTGAAGGGAATGAAATCAGATATTTCAAGTATAAACCAAAAGATAGAGTCTCACTCTATGGAAATTAAGTAGTTGAAACAACAATTTGGGCAAGTTTCTTTGCAATTAAACAAACGCCAAAAGGGAACTTTACCAAGCAAAACAGTTCAAAATCCATAAAACAAAGGGCATTATATGGCAGTCATGAATCATAGTGGTACAAATCCCACCAATCCACCAGTATCCAAGGTTATGGATGGAAGTCACAAGAAGAGGGTAAATGAAGAGAATGAAGCACACAACACAAAAGAGCAACCAAAGAAACATAAAATCTTTCCAAGGCCCCCTCCGCCTTTTCCCCAAAGGCTTGGGAAAAGAAAAGAGGAAGGTAAGTGCGAACAGTTCTTGGCAATGCTTAAGAAGTTATCAGCGGACATCCCTTTGGCTGAAGCTCTTAAGAGGATGCCTAAGTACACTAAATGGATGAAAGATCTAGTCAAGGAGAAGCAAAAAGTTAGCCAAGATCTCTCCTAAAGTTTTCAACATTGTATTGCCATCACTACAAAGTCTTTACTGCAAAAATGTGAAGATCTGGGTGCATTCACCATACCATGCCCTATTGGGGAACTTGAATTTGCCAAAGCACTATGTGATTTAGGAGCCTGCATTAACCTAATGCCTCTTACCATATGCAAAAGGTTAGGCTTGGGCGCCCTTGTCCCTACAAAGATACAGTTGCTAATGGTAGACAGAACAGTCAAAGCCTTTGGGGATACTTTATGATGTACTGGTCAATGTAGATAAATTTATATTTCCCGTAAATTTTGTTATACTTGATATGAGGTTGATTTTTCAGTTCCTATCACCTTGGGGAGACCATTCTTAGCCCCAGGTTGCGCATTGGTTGATATGGAAAAGGGTCTACTTACTTGCAGACTTAGTGAAGAGGTAGTCATGCTTTACGTGTGCTAATAAGATGGAAAGAGTTGTGAGTTTCAGGTCATCTGAATGTTTAAAATGAGTGAGGACAATGATGTGGAGATCCCGGTTGAGTTGAGGCTGGGAGTTGAACCTTTGGCAGTTATGGTGATAAATTTTGAGAGTGAAAGCATTCTCAATTATGACACAACGATAAATGCTCTTGGAGTGTCATTTGGGCCTAGAAGACAGGCCAGGTTGGAGTTAGATTTGTGCAATAGGGAAACTCAACCTACGAAGCCTTCCGTAGAAGTCCCACCTGAGTTAGAGTTAAAGGCACTACTAGCACATCTAAAATA
This sequence comes from Solanum virginianum, assembly GCA_000787875.1. Classification (NCBI taxonomy): domain Eukaryota; kingdom Viridiplantae; phylum Streptophyta; class Magnoliopsida; order Solanales; family Solanaceae; genus Solanum; species Solanum virginianum. The sequence goes on from DF358302.1 coordinate 50,456, forward strand.
TGCATACCTAGTTAGATATGTGCAACAGGGAAACTCCACCTACGAAGACTTTCGTAGAAGTCCCACCTGAGATAGAGTTAAAGGCACTACTAGCACATCTAAAATATGCATACCAAGAAGAAAATAGTACACTACTAGTCATAATTGTAGCTGATTTAAATGAGGTCCAAATAGAGACACTCATCTCCATTCTTAAGCAATTCAAAAGGGCCATTAGGTGGACAATTGTAGATATCATTGGCATACCCCCTGGGATATATACTCATAAGATTCAACTAGTGAAGGATTATAAACTGAGTATCGAACATCAGAGATGGTTGAGCCCCCCAATGCAAGAGGTTATGCAGAAAGAAATCATCAAGTCGTTAGACGTAGGAGTAATCTACCAAATCACCGATAGTGAATGAGTTAGTCTAGTGTAGTGTGTTCCAAAGAAGGGAGGTATCATAGTGTTGCCTAATGCAAAAAATGAGTTGATTCCTATGCAACTAGGCACTGGATAGAGAGTGTATACGGATTACAGAAGACTTAATACTTCTACCGAGAAAGATCATTTTCCTATGACCTTCATAGATCAAATGCTCGACAAACTTGCAGAGAAAGGATTGTATTGGTTCCTTGATGGATATTCTGGGTATGATCAGATTGTTATTGCGTCTGAAGATCAAGAGAAGATAACTTTCACATGCCCAAATGGGACCTTTACATTTATGAGAATGTCTTTTGGACTATGTAATGCTCCAGCAACATTTCAAAGATGCATGATCTCTATTTTCTCGGATGTGGTTGAAAGCACTATTAAGGTGTTCATGGATAATTTTAGTGCTGCTACCCAGTCTTTTGAAAAATGCTTGCTACATCTGTGTGATATATTGCAGAGGTATGTTGAGGGCTACCTGGTGCTGAATTGGGAGAAATGTCATTTTATGGTCAAAGAAGGCATTGTTCTTGGTCGCAGAATTTTAGCCAAGGGAATTGAGGTGGATAAAGCAAAAATTGAGGTTATTGAGAAACTGCCACCATCAATTTCTGTGAAAGTTATCAGGAGTTTTTTAGGTCACGCAGGGTTCTATCGTCACTTCATAAAGGATTTTTCCAAGATCTCACAACCCATGTGCAATTTGTTGGAGAATGATGCCCGATTTGTGCTCGATAATGTATGCATGCAAGCCTTCAAAGAATGAAAAATAAAGTTAACTTTGGTACCAATTATTGTGGCTTTAGATTGGTCAAAATCCTTTAAACTAATATGTAATGCAAGTGGGGTTGCACTAGGTGTGGTGCTAGGGCAGCGTAGGGAGAGGATTTTGCATCCTATTTACTATGCTAGCAAGGCACTTAATGTGGCTTAGAAAAATTATACAGTTGCTGAACAAGAATTGCTTGTCTTAAGTTTTGCCTTTGTAAAATTTCATTCATACTTATTGGGAGCTAAGGTGATAGTGCACACAGATCATGCAGCGTTCAAATATCTATGGCTAAAAAGGATGCAAAACCATGACTGATTAGTTGGGTACTCCTCTTGCAAGAATTTAATTTTTATGTGATTGACAGAAAGGGCTCTGAAAATCAAGTAGCTGACTATCTTTCTAGATTAGAAGATGAAATTATGGTAAAATTTGATGATGGTCTTGACATCAATGACTCCTTCTCCGATGAGAGGGTTTTGGCGGCCTTACATGATCTTATACCATGGTTTGCAGACTATTGCTAATTACTTGGTGAGTGATATAGTGCCTCCTGATTTGAACACCCATCAATGTCGAAAGTTCATACACGGCGAGAAGAAATTCTTTTGGGATGAACCATATTTATTTCATATTTATGCAGATGGGATCATTTGTACATATGTTCCAAAAGTAGAAATGATAAGTATTATTGAAGCGTGCCATTCATCGTTGGTGGGTGGTCATCACAGTGGAGCTCCAACTGCTTATAAGGTATTACAGTGTGGCTATTATTCGTCGTCTATACATCAGGACACCCATGATTATGTTAAGTCTTGTGATAGATGCCAAAGAGAGGGTGGAGTTTCAGGAAGGCAAGAACTTCCTCTCAATCCTATTTTTGTGATCGAGCTATTCGATGTTTGGGGCATCGACTTCATGGGACACTTTGTCAGCTCTTATGGTAATAAGTATATCCTAGTCGCAGTCAATTATGTCCCTAAATGGGTAGAGGCCATAGCCTTACCGAACAATAAGGGCAAAAGTGTTATCGAGTTTCTTCGAAGAAACATTTTCTCCAAGCTGGTCACACCTCAAGCAATCATCAGTGATAGAGGTTCCAACTTTTACAACAGATTGTTCAAAGCTCTCCTTGAGAGGTATGGTGTAAAGCACCAGGTGGCGACCCCTTACCATTCTCAAATAAGTGGGTAAGTGGAAGTGTCAAACATAGAAATAAAGCAAATCTTATCGAAGACTGTGAATGTAAATCGCACTGATTGGTCGAGGAAGTTGGATGATGCCTTGTAGGCTTACTACACGGCTTTCAAAGCACCAATAGGAATGTCTCTATATCAATTGTTGTTTGGGAAAGCTTGTTACCTGCCAGTGAAAACTTGAGCACAAGGCACTAAAGAAGATAAAACTAGACTGGAATGAAGCAGTAACATCTAGGTTAATGCAAGTGAATGAACATGATGAGTTTAGGCTGCAAGCATATGAGAGCTCTACCTTGTACAAGAAAAGAATGAAAAATTAGCATGACCATAGAATTGAGAATCGCCAATTTGCTCTAGAAGACATGGTGTTGCTTTATAACTCTAAGTTAAAGTGGTTTTCCGAGAAACTCAGATCCAAGTGGATAGGACCCTTCAGGGTGATATATGTGTTTAGTCATAGCCATCTAGTTAGAAAGCAAGGATGGTAAAATCTTCAAGGTCAATGGCCATAGGGTCAAACTGTACATAGGTGACATGGAAGAAACTAAAATAATGGAAGATTGGGACCTTGAAGAGGCATGAGTACAAAAAAAGCATCCTTTCGTGCCACAATAATAAATCAGGCGCTTCCTGGGAGGCAACCCAATGTATGGCCCTTGTATCTCTTCTATATGTTTTTACTTTGAGGACAAAGTATTCTATTTTGGTGGGGTATGGGAAGTTATGGATTAGGGTGAAGTCTGAGTAGCCTTGAGTCCATAACTTCCCTTATTTTTGATCCCAAGGTTTTCTTTCCATGCTTGTTTTTCCTTGTGGATGTTTTAATTTCTGTTTAACCTTCGTGTTTAGGTAGTTTCGCTTATTTTTTATTCTATAGTTTTTTTGATCGTGTTTCGTTTTCCTTGTGGGTGTTTTAATTTTCTGTTGAACTCGACATGTTTAGGTAGTGTAGATAATTTGTAGATATATAGTGGTTATTATCTTTTGGCATATATATGTATATATAGTTTTTAAATGCTTTTTGTATTTTGTTGAAAATTCGGTCCCCTTAAAATTTTTGAGATTGTTGGTTATTGGTGCAATCATGCATATTGATTATCTGGTGATGTTTGTTTTGATAATGAGAAGGTAAGTTGAGGCTTGAAGGATGGCCTGTGAGTCTATATTTGATTGTGTGTGCAATGTCATGTGTGTTGTGAGCTTATTTTTTCTCATTCATGTATTATGTATGGACTCATAACTTTCCTTATTACTCTAAGATTTGTTTGGTGATGTGGTTGATTTGGAAGGGATCTTAGGCCTTTGTTCTTCTAGTGATCCCACTTTTGCCTAAATGACCTATCAAATGTGTTAGTGAACCCCTTTGTTCCAAATTTTTGTGCCTCTCGTGTATTTATTCTTTCTTGATACCTTGCTAGCTTAGCCTTGTTTTATGAAATAGGTTGATATTGGCCCTGGTCTATCCTTGAACATGTGAACCTTGATTGAGGCTGAAAGCCTACGTTGAGGGTGGCTACGAATGGTGGCCTTGGTTTGGGGGGTAGATATTGTGTGCTTCACCTTAGGTTAAAAGTCTAAGTTGAGTGTGGCTTTTGTTGTGGTAAAGTAATGAAAATGAGGTGGTTAGTTGGGAAATAAAGAAAGAAATTAGGAAGTCATGTGTCTGGTGAAGGAAAAGAAAAGACAAATTGTCTTGGATTGAAGAGGATTGTAAAAATTAGTTCAAAAATGAGGCACAGCTATAAAAGAGAAAGAAGGTACCCGAGAAAAAATTTGAAATAGGAGAATAAGGGCGGATTCAGTGAAAATGGTTAAGTTATGAATGTAAAAGTGTTAGTTCAAGGATAGCTTTTAGTTACTAATTGTCTAAAATGTCATACAAAAATCCCCATCAGCCTATGCTATAATCGATTAAGCCCTAAGGTGATCTGAATCCACTGTATCACCTATTTAAAAGTTGAGTATAGAGGCAAGCCTATGGTGTTAGTCATTTTGCATGAATTTCATTTGTGAGAGTTTGAATGCTTGCACAGTCCCTGAATTCTAAATGCTTTTTGAATGAGTAAGAGGGACTTCTTTTCTGTTAGGGCATTTGCACTGCTTGATTGACATATGAAGAACCCAATGATTGTGGATGGTTGATGCTCCTTTGCTTGTCATAGTTGGATTGCCAAATGCATCATTGTGTTTCTGCCTGCTTAGTAGCTTTGCAATCTGGTTTTGAAAATGAAGGTTGGGTACCTAAATTAGAGTAATGATGTATATACCATTAGAGTCGCTACTATATGTTTCTCATTGTCTACTTAGATTGAGTCGTCGCTTGAGGACAAACAACATTTCTAAGTTGAGGGTGTTGATATGTTGTCAAAATACAGCACATTTGATGCCTAAAACAAGGAATTTTATGAGTTCTTAATGCGACTTTTTATGGTTTTTATGTGTTTTTGCGCTGGTATTGCAAAAAAGTTAGGTTGCCACAATTTTGGGAGAAAATTGCAGATTTTGCTGAAATGCAAGACATACGAGCCTTCTTACGAGTCATACCCCAAGCTATGAGTCATAGGGTGATCTCTTAGCAAGAAACAGAGAGAAAAAATAAAAGATCTACTAAGTGGAAGTCAGCCCTATGAGGCCACTCTACGAGTGGTAGGTCTCACTACGACTAGTATAGATGGACTCGTAGCAAAAAACAGAGAGCCAAAATTTTGGACCAAAAATTGAAGGCCTAGACTACGAGAGGAGCACACAAGTCGTAGCCAAAGCAATGACTTGTACCAGTGGGTCATAACAATCAAGTTCGAAATGCGAAGTACCTAATACGAGACCCCATTGATGACTCGTAAGTAACCCTACGAGTTGTAACTATGAGATATACTTGCTCCCAGCTGTCTTTTTTGTGTAATTTTTAGGGTTAAGTTTGTAAATCCTATAAATAATTTATGTTAGTGTTTATTTTAGGAGACAGATTCCAGACTTAAGCCATTGAATATTCTCTCTATAATATTTTAGGATTTTAGTGTAGATTCTTTTTTTATATTGGAAAACCCACTTTTCGGGATTGCAAATCTTACATTGTATCCATTCTCCATCTATCAAGCTTGTGGTTTACAACTTGTGGTATTATCTATCTTCATTACTCTAGGTAAAATTCTCAACTATGTATTGTATTTGCATTCTTGTTAGTTTTGCCTTACTCATGACTAGCAAACCACCCACAACCTGGGTTTATGGGAAGAATGGGTAGTTGACTTGAGATAACCTAGATTAATTGCATTTCTATGGTTGGGGTTTTGCATGTATTGTTTATTTTCCTTCATTTTGATTGTTGTTTGGTGGTGGCCAACACTAAATCCCGCCTACTATCATGATTCTTACCAAGTTAGTGATGAATAGAAAAAGGGAAGTAAGCAACAGGATTTGATTGATGTAAACCCCGCCTACTATCACAATCCTGACCAAGGTTGTGATAAATAGGAAAAGGGAAGTAAATGACCAAATTTGATTGATGTGTTCTCGTCTAATCAACCAAACCTGACCAAGTAGAGGTTGACTGGGATAATGGGTAATAGTTAGTTGGCACATTATCGTTGTCGATCATACGTCATGGTGAATTTCGACCTTCACCTTTACAAGAGGGATGGGAGAACCTAAGTTACCATCCTGCATGTGAATTCCCAATTATAGTCATGTTGTCTAGGGTAATCGAGTCAACGAACAATGTGGAACACAATTCTTAATTTATCCTTTAATTTGAGTGTTCCTTCGCATAATTGCATAGTGATCGTTTTTACTTTTTTTTCTTTTATCACAAACCCCTCCCCCCTCCATTTGGAGATTCTAGTCATAAATACTCAAAATGATTGATAGACAATTCTTGTAGTCAAGCCCTGTATTCCCTGTGGATTCGACCTTAACCTTTTGTTAGGTTAATTGCTGACAGCGATCACTTTCTTATTGGAGCGTGAACATCATCATGGGTCTTCTAAAATTCAAGTTATACCCATTTCCCACTTACTTTTTCTCCTAATCAAGAATATGAAGCTGGATTTTCGATATCACGCTCGAATTTTGAGATATATGAAAATTATGATTATGGGTATTTCTGAAGCACATTTTTGGGGTGTTTTTAGGGCGGTTCAATATCTTCCCCCTTGGGAACATTAGTCCTCGAATGTAAAAGAAACATATTTAAGAGAAGTAATCATGAAGATTTCAGCCATTTTTAAGGCGTATCAATATCTCTCTATTGGGAATATTCGTCCCTATCATGGCCCAAGCCTAGGGCATAGACTTAACATGGTGAATAGGGACCCAAAGGGAGCCCAAACAAGGCTCTTAGCATATTATTTACACATCATTGATCGCGGAAGCAATTAAACATCAATTAGAGAATATAAATAAGGGTAAAGTGACTAAAGGAAGTCTTCCATAGCTTAAATCATCAAAGGAGTCAAAGCTCAAAGCATAAATATATAATTTATCCAATAACACCTCTAAAATAGATTGGACGGGGGCCAAGACAACTTTCTAGGCTCACCCCCATAGTCATAAGCATCTAAACAAATAAAAGAGTCTTTACATAATGTAGGATCAATAGTTATTGTCCTCGGAGTTGAGGACTCACAAAGCTTTGCTTCAAGAGATTACTAGCCACATAAAGGAGGAGGATGATCAAGTGTAGCTCTGGTTCCTACATTGTAACATCATGTAGGCATAGAGTATGGGTTAGTACATTTGAATGTACTAAGTATGTAGGATGAAATGCCACAAGAGATAAGCAACATAGTCAAAATTCATAATTAGGCAATGGATGAGCATATAATAATATGGCATGCATAAATGATGATTGAAGTAAACATGCTTATATAGAACATATTATATGTGTAGTAAGAGACCATCATCATGGAATCCAAGGAGTACCACCTCCTTGGAGAGGCGATTGAGGTATCAACCCCTCAATTGGTTGATGGTTGTCACACCCTACCATTCATGGCGATTGAGGTATCAACCCCTCAATTGGTTTATGGTAGTCACACCCTGCCATCCATGGTGATTGAGGTATCAACCCCTCAATTGCCCGATGGTAGTCACACCTTGTCATCCATGGTATTTGAGGTATCAACTCCTCAATAGGTTAATGGTAGTCACACCCTGCCATCCATGGTGATTGAGGTATCAACCCCTCAATTGGTTGATGGTAGTCACACCTTGTCATCCATGGTATTTGAGGTATCAACTCCTCAATAGGTTAATGGTAGTCACACCCTGCCATCCATGGTGATTGAGGGATAGCACCCCCTCAACAAGGTATGTATCCATTCTCCATCTATCAAGCTTGTGGTTTACAACTTGTGGTATTATCTATCTTCATTACTCTAGGTAAAATTCTCAACTATGTATTGTATTTGCATTCTGTTAACTTGTAACACTATAGATACTTTTCATGAAATCAACACATATATACACTACTTTCATCATCATAAAGTCACTTGACCCATAGGCCATGCAATAGATCAACAATAGCTCAAGAACCCTAAACCGAACATTTTATCAAACACTTGGTGAGTGTATAATGCTAGTTCACAATCCTGTAATTCAAAAGTGAAATCATATGAGAAATCTTAATGTAAATCAACCCGCCAATACTTTGTAACACCCTCATGCAAGATACATTTAACCCCTTCATCAAATTTCATCATAGAACATAGATTCATAGCTCAAAGCACACTTAAACAGTCCACATTTCATGAAAACCCCAACATAGTTTATAATCAAGTTCATAGTAAGAATACCATAAGTAAATCAAATTGAAAACATGTAAATTGTTTAAAAAGGAAGGTTGGGCACCATGGGTGAAAGGACCTAATGGTTGAAATCCACATACCTCAACTTTGGAGATTCTCTTGATGAAGATTGGAATTAGAACTTGAAGCTTGAGTGAATTTCTTAAGATTCGAAATGAGTTTGGGACACTTGAATTTGAGTGAAATATTTGGCAAAGTGTTAGAGAGAGTTTTGGGGAATGTCTTGAATGATATGGTGTTGAAAAATAACTAAGTATAGGTGTTTTTACACATGGGAAGGCTTAGGCCCAAGACCCAAAGTCCTTGGACCAAAGAAGTGAATTGGCAACAACAACAACAATACACATCTCCGCGCCCTGGCCGCGTCGTGCCAGGGGCGCAGATCGACACTGGATAAGGAATTTTTGGGAAAATAAAATTTTGATACGATTGCTCTAAATTTGGGGTTAGACCCATTTTCCACTTAATTTTTTCCCCTTAATCACGAATATGAAGTCGGATTTTTTATATCACGCATGGATTTTAAGATATACGAGAATTACAAATATGGACATTTCTGAGGCACATTTTCAAGCACTTTTTAGGGCATTTCAATATCTCTCCCTTGGGAACATTCATCCCCGAATGTCAAAGAAATATACATAAGAAGGATAATCATGAAGAGATTAGCCCCAACAAGAATGCAACAATGCAATTAAACATCATTTCAAAATCTCAACATAAGTGTCAAAATCACTATGAACTTGTCAACATAAACATGAGTGCATGCAAATGATATAAGGGCTGATATATAAGACTTGAAATCATATATGGGACTTATAATTAGTATATTAAGTTTGAGTAGCATAGAAGAGATAGGGATATTGCTTTTGTATGTCTGCTTCGGCTTCCCATGTGGTACTTTCAACTTGTTTGTTTCTCCAAAGGAACTTGACGAAAGCAACATCCTTGTTCCTCAACCTCTTCACTTGTCTATCCAAAATTTCTATCGAAACGACTTCAAAAGTCAAATTATCTTCAACAACACTCACAATGGCAATTGGGTCACCCATACACTTCCGCAACATAGAGACATGAAAGACCGGATGAATCATATCATTGGGCAACTCCAACTCATAGGCCACCTTACTAATCCTCCTCAACATTCAATAAGGACCAATAAATCTTGGACTCAATTTACCCTTCTTACCAAAAGAACCACACCCTTCACGGGTGACATCTTCAAATAAACCCAATCACCAACCTTAAATTCAAGATCCCTTCTCCTCGCATCGGCATAGGACTTTTGACGACTATAGGCTGTTTTCAATATTTCTCTTATCAACCTTACCTTCTCGATGGCCTCCATAACTAGATCCAGATCCAACAAAATCCATATCCCCTACCTCGAACCATCCAACCAGGGACCTACAACGTCTACCATAGAGAGCTTCAACATACCAATGCTATAATGATAGCTATTGTTGTAAGCAAACTCAATGAGTGGAAGATAATCATCCCAACTATCCTTAAATTCCAATATACAAGCTCTAAGCATATCCTCAATAGTTTGGATAGTTCTTTTGGCTTGGCTATATGTTTGAGGGTGAAAAGCCATACAATGCTTTGCCTTGGTAGAAAGACCTCTTTCGAAAGACCTCCAAAAGTGAGAAGTGAATTGAGCACCATGATCCAATATGGTAGACAAGGGCACCCCATGTAATCTAACCAATTGATGAATGTACGATCTAGCATAACCTTCAGCACCATAAGTAGTCTTAACCTGTAGGAAATGAGTCGGCTTTGTCATTCTATCAACCATAACCCAAATAGAATCAAAACCATTTCTAGTATCAGGTAACCCAACCACAAAATCCATGTTAAGTTCCTCCCACTTCCAAGTAGGAATCTCTATATCTTGGGCTAGGCCACCCGGCCTTTGATGTTTGGCTTTGACTTGTTGGTAATTATGACAACCAGATACAAACTTAGCAATTTCTCTCTTCATGCCTCCCCACCAAAACACTTCCCTCAAATCTCTATACATCTTTGTTGAATCGAGGTGAAAAGAATAGGAAGAATTATGAGCCTTATCTAAAATCTTCTCCCTTAAGTCATCAACATTGGGAACACACAATCTACTTTGGTACCTAAGGGAACCATCTCCCCCTTGGGAGAAAACCTCCACCTTGTCATCTCTCACCAAGGCCTTCAATTCTGACAAGGCGGGGTCAAGATCTTGCTTTGCCATCAATTCCTTAACTAATAAAGATGGAGAACCATCAACAACCACAACCCCACCATTATCAACCTCCTCCAACCTAACTCCTAATCTACCTAACAGATGAACCTCTCTAGCCACCTCCATGCCACTATCATCAACACTAGCTAGGCTACCCGTAGACACCCTACTCAAAGTATCGGCCACAATATTAACCTTACCGGAATGATAATGCACACTCATATCATACTCTTTAAGAAGCTCTAACCACCTTCTTTGTCTCAAGTTGAGATACTTTTTGGTAAACACATATTGGAGACTTTTATGATTGGTAAACACATCAAAATATGCCCCATACAAGTAATGACGCCAAATTTTCAAAGCAAATACTATGGCGGCCAACTCAAGATCATGGGTAGGATAATTCTTTTCATGCACTTTAAGTTGTCTAGAAGCATAGGCTATCACCGTTCCACTTTTCATCAAAGCACAACCCAAACCAATTCGTGAGGCATCACAATACACAACAAATCCTTCCAACCCTTCCGGTAGTGACAAGATAGAAGTAGAGATAAGCTTTTTTTTCAAGGTTTGGAAACTCCTGTCACACTCATCGATCCACACAAATTTAACCTTCTTTTGAGTCAACTTAGTCATAGGAGAAGAAATAGAAGAGAACCCACTCACTGTCATGACCCAAGCCTAGGGTGTAGACGTGACACTACGAATGGGGAACTCGAGGGGACCCCAAGCAAGCCTCTTTACATAACATTACACATACTTGGTCGCAAAAGCATTAAACAACATAATTAGATTAGGAATAAGGGCAAAAAGGGGATAAAGGAAAACTTTCATAACATAAACATCAAAACAAGAGAGTCAATGCTTAGTACATAACATGTCTAACAACAACTCTAAAACTTAGATAGGAGCAGGGGCCAAGATAAGCAACTGGCTCACCCTCATAGTCAATACATACTTAAAAGAATTATAGTCTTAGTACATAGCATGAGATCATAGAAATTGTCCCTGGAATGGAGGACTCACCAACTAGCTTGAGAGAAATCGTACTAGTCACGTTGAATCCTTAGTAAAGGGTACTTATTCTTGATGGTGACTCTATTATGTTGCCGGTAATCAATATACATCCTAATAGAATCACGTAGAGAAAGATGCACAAGAAGGGCTCCAGTTCCTACATGGTGATATCATGTAGGCATAGGGTATGTGTCAGTACGTTTGAATGTACTAGGTATGTAGGATACAATGCAACAAGAGATAAGAAACATAATCAAAATAAATAAGCATAGACAATGGGCAGTATATAACAATATGGCATACATGGAAGATATTTGAAGTAAATCATGCTTACACAGAACATAATATATGTACAAGAAGAGACCATCATTATAGAATTCATAGTCTATTGAGGTACTAACCCCTCAATTAGTTGCTGAATCATCTCACCCTACCACCCCTGGTGATTGAGGTGCTAACTGCTCAACCCGGTTATCAAGGTACAAACCCCTCGATTGGTTGGTGGATCATCTCACCCTTCCACCTATGGTGATTGAGGTACCAACCCCTCAACCCTGTTACCAAGGTACTAACCCCTCGACAAGGTTATCAAGGTACAAACCCCTCAACATGGTTATCAAGGTACAAACCCTCTCGACATGGTTACCCGGGATCACAACCCCCTTGAGTGGGGCATGGTCAATTCCTAACATGATATAGGAGAATATCATATACATACATTCCATTTATCATCATAATGTCATTCAACTAATAAGACATACATTGGACCTTCAATACCTCAAGAAATCATAACCGGACATTTTATCAAACACTTGGAGGATGTGTAGTGCTAGTGTAAAATCATACAATTTAGGGATGAAATCATGCAAGAAAATTCAATATAAAACCATCCATCAATACTTGGTAAAACCCTCAAGTAGTATACATCAAAACCCTTCATCAAATCCCACAAGGGATCTTAGATTCATAGCTTAAAACATGCTAAAAGAGTCATAATTTCATGAAACCCCAATATAGTTCATAATATAATTCATAATAAGTAAGACTCATAAGTAAATAAACTTGAAATCACCCAATTTAGGTAAAAAGGAAGCTTGAGCTTCATGGGTGAAAGGAACCCATAAATGAAACACACATACCTTAGCTTTGGATAATTCTTTGAAGAAGATTTGAATGGAGGCTTGATGCTTGGATGAATTCCTTAAGTTCCAAAAGAGATTTGGACACTTGAATTTTGGGGGAAATATTAAACTAGGTGTTTGAGAGTATTGGGGAATGTCTTGGATGATATAAAGGTGAAATGTGGCTAAGTATAGGTATTTTCTATATGGAAAGGTCTAGCCCCAAGACCGAAGAGCCTTGGACCGGAACACAAAAATGGGAAAAAATTATACCCTCTCCGCACCCCTGGCGCGTCGCACCTGGGGCACACTAGTTCACTGGAAATCACATTTTTGTAATTTTCAAATTTTGCTACGGTTGCTCTTAAATTGGGGTTAGGCCCATTTCCCACTCAATTTTACCCCCTGAACAAGAATATGAAGTGGGATTTCTGATATCACGCACGGATTAAGATATGTGGAAATTATAATTTTGGGCACTTTCGAGGCACATTTTCAAGCACTTTTTAGGGTCGTTTCACTCACAAACCTTTGGTAGTAACCCACTAAGCGCAAGAAGCTTCTAATATCTGATGGTATCCGATGGAATCAAAGGTCTAGGCTAATTTCTAACCACTTTCAGCTTTTTAGGTCCACCTTAATACCATCCCCCGACACCACATGACCTAGGAAGGCAAACTCTTTCAACTAAAACTCACATTTCTCATATTGGGCATATAACCTCTCTTTCCTCAATTTTTGTAACACCACCCTCAAGTAATCCACATGCTCCTCCTCACTATGGGATTAAATCAAGATATCATCAATAAATACCACCACAAACAAATCAAGGTAGGGCTTGAAGACTCTATTCATAAGATCCATGAATATAGCTGGTGCATTGGTCAACCCAAAAGACATAACCACCAATTCATAGTGCTCGTACCTAGTCCAAAAGGCCATCTTGGGAATGTCACACTCCCTCACTTTCACTTGGTGATACCCAGACCAAAGATCAATCTTAGAGAAGTGACTAGCCCCTTGAAGTTGGTCATAAAGATCATCAATCCTTAGTAAAGGGTACTTATTCTTGATGGTGACTCTATTATGTTGCCGGTAATCAATATACATCCTAATAGAACCATCCTTCTTTACAAACAACACTAGTGCACCCCAAGGTGATTGGCTAGGCCTAATAAAACCCTTCTCCAACAAGTCCCTTAATTGCTCCCTTAACTTCTTTAACTCCACCAGGGTTATACTGTAAGGAGGAATAGAAATGGGTTGAGTATCGGTAAGGAGGTCTATGCCAAAATCTATTTCCCTTTCGGGAGGAACACCAGTAAGCTCACTAGGGAAGACATCTAGGAACTCATTAATTATCAGGACTGACTCTATAGGAAAGACTTTGCACTCAACATCCCTAACCATCACAGGATGATAGAGCCACCCCTAAGAAATCAACTTATAGGCTTTAATGCAAGAAATAAACCTACCCTTGACCACAACATCATGACTCTCCCACTCAAAGATGGGTTCATTTGGGAATTGGAATTTGACCCTATGGGTTCTATAATCATTAGAGGCATAATATGCGTGCAGCTAATCTATCCCAAGAATAACATCATAATACAACATATCCAACTCAATAAAATCATAAGGAAATATTTTATGCAAAATGAGAACGAGACAATTCCTATAGACCGTTCTAGCAACAATGGATGCACCAACGGCAGTAGACACTTCATATGTATCACGCAACAATTTGGGTTCAACATGAAACTTTTTGGCAACTAAAGGACTAACAAAAAAAGGGTGGCCGCCAAATCTATCAATGCATACAAATCAAAATCAAAGACTTTTAACATACAACTGATGACATCGGGCACCTCATCTATCCCTTGCCTCCCTTGAAGAGCATAAAATTGATTGTACCTTGGGGCACCACCTTGTTGACCTCCCCTTCCCAAGAGAACTACATTTCCACCCCGACCTTGTGGAAGACCATCTCTACCCTTGTTTTTGATTTCAAGGACAATCAACCTTCTTGTGACCCACTTCTCCACAACTATAGTATGTATTAATGTCCCTCAAACATGGGTCGTTATGGCCTCGACCACACCTTGGGCCATACAATTAGGCACCACACCAACACCACCTTGGACTTTTGGGTTGTCATTAGCAAACCTTCTATTAAGAGCATTTGATGACCCTTGGTCTTGATGAAATCGATCACCCTTGGGACCTTGGAACCTTCCTTCAAAATGGGCTCTCTTGGCCTTATTATCCTTTCTCTTTCTCAACTTTTTCCCCTCCAATTGTTTGGCATAAGTTATGAGGCGGGACAAGTCCATATCACCAATCTACAAGGCGGCACGACATTCTTCATTTACCAAGTCGAACACACCTATCACAAACTTATTCATTCTAGACCTTGGCTTAGCCACCAATTGTGTTGCATATTTAGAGAGTTGGTTGAACTTAAGGGCATACTCCCTCACACTCATAGATCCTTGCTATATGGAAAGGTCTAGCCCCAAGACCGAAGAGCCTTGGACCGGAACACAAAAATGGGAAAAAATTATACCCTCTCCGCACCCCTGGCGCGTCGCACCTGGTTTTCACCTCCCTTAGCTTAATAGGGAAGAACCGGTTAAGAAATGCCACCTTAAACTCCTCCCAAAGGATCACATTGTTTTTCTATTTCTCCTCCTTCCATTGAGTAAACCATATTTGGGCCACCCCTTTAAGTTGGTAGGCCACCACACTGCTTTCTCCTCTAATCTAACACTCTTGAAAGATAACACTTTGTACACCTCATCAATGAATTCTTGAGGATCTTCACCCACTTTAGACCCATCAAACTCCAGTGGGTTCATCCTTATGAAATCCCTTACTCGAGATGCCGGAGTAGGAGTATGAGGGGCTTGGGTCCCTTGGTTGATTTGATTAGTCATAGCTTGAGCTAGCATGGCAATAGCATCCTGAAACTCTTCATAAGTCGGTTGTTCTTCAGGTGTACGAGCTCTTCTTCCTCTTGGGATAGGCATGATCTAGCATAACAAAGAACATTCGTAAGCGAAAAGCCTTACCTTCACTTCTATAGCATGACATAGATCAAGAATTAGGGAAACATTTCCTAAAATGCCTCATAGCCTCTTACTCATAGTTGTGATACACTTCACAACCATGAATAAGACTCTAATCGAGGTGGTGTGTTGGATGTTGACGACCATTAACAACCTAGTGCTCAGATACCAAGTTTTTTATAACCCAAGCCTAGCGACTAGACGTGACACTGCGAATGGGCACCCAAAGGGACCCCAAACAAGCCGCTTAGCATATCATTTACACATTCTTGGTCAAGGAAGCAATTAAACGTCAATAAGAAAATATAAATGAGGGTTAAGGGACTAAGGGAAGTCTTTCATAGCATAAATCATCAAAGGAGTCAAAGCTCAAAGCATAAATACATAACTTGTCTAATAACACCTCTAACATAGATTGGGTGGGGCCAAGACAACTTTCTAGGCTCACCCTCATAGTCATAAGCATCTAAAAAAACAAAAGAGTCTTTACATAACATAGGATCAATAGCTATTATCCTTGGAGTTGAGGACTCACCAAGCTTTGCTTCAAGAGATAGTACTAGCCACGTAGAGGAGGAGAATGATTAAGTGGAACTTTTGTTCCTACATAGTAAAATCATGTAGGCATAGAGCATGCGTTAGTATATTTGAATGTACCAAGTATGTAGGATGCTATGCCACAAGAGATAAGCAACATAGTCAAACTGTATAATTAAGAAATG
The DNA here is from genome assembly GCA_000787875.1 of Solanum virginianum. Lineage (NCBI taxonomy): Eukaryota > Viridiplantae > Streptophyta > Magnoliopsida > Solanales > Solanaceae > Solanum > Solanum virginianum. Next base: position 66,795 of record DF358302.1, read on the forward strand.
GATGAGTATATAATAATATGGCATGCATGAATGATGCATAAAGAAAATAAGCTTATATAGAACAAATTACATGTGTAGTAAGAGACTATCCTTATGGAATCCAAGGGCTACCACCCCCTTCGAGAGGCGATTGAGGTATCAACCCCTCAATTAGTTGATGGTTGTCACACCCTACCATCCATGGTGAATAAGGTATCAACCCCTTAATTGGTTGATGGTAATTAAACCCTGCCATACATGGTGATTGAGGTATCAACCCCTCAATTAGTTGATGGTTGTCACACCCTACCATCCATGGTGAATAAGGTATCAACCCCTTAATTGGTTGATGGTAGTCAAACCCTGCCATACATGGTGATTGAGGTATCAACCCCTCAATTGGTTGATGATAGTCACCCTGCCATCCATGATGATTGAGGTATCAACCCCTCAATTGGTCGATGGTAATCACATCCTTCCATCCATGGTAATTGAGGCATAGCACCCCCTCAACAAGGTATGGTCAACTTGCAACACTATAGATACTTTTCATTAGATCAAAAAATATATACATTACGTTCATGATCATCAAGTCACTTGACTCATAGGCCATGTAATAGATCATCAATAGCTCAAGAAACCTAAATTGAACAGTTTATCAAACACTTGGCGAGTGTATAATGAAGTTCAAAATCATGTAATTCAAGAGTGAAATCATATGAGAAATCTTAATATAAATCAACCCACCAATACTTGGTAACACCCTTATGCAAGATACATTAAAACCCTTCATCAAATCTCATCATAGAACATAGATTCATAGCTCAAAACATACTTAAACAATCCACATTTCATGAAAACCCCAACATAGTTTATAATCAAGTTCTTAGTAAGAATACCCATAAGTAAATCAACTTGAAAACATGTAATTTATATAAAAAGGAAGGTTGGACACCAAGGGTGAAAGGACCCAATGGTTGAAACCCACATGCCTTAACTTGGAAGATTCCCTTGATGAAGATTGGAATGAGAACTTGAAGCTTGAGTAAATTCCTTAAGATCTGGAATGAGTTTGGGACACTTGAATTTGAGTGAAATATTTGGCTAAGTGTTAGAGAGAGTTTTAAGGAATGTCTTGAATGATATAGGGTTAAAAAATGACTAAGTATAGACATTTTTATGCATGGGAAGGCTTGGGCCCAAGACGCAAAGGCCTTGGACCAAAATAGTGAACTGGTAACAAAAATACACGTCTCCGTGCCCTAGCCGCGTTGCGCAAAGGGCGTTGATCGACACGGGATAAGGATTTTTAAGGAAAATGAAATTTTGATACCGTTGCTCTAAAATTGGGGTTAGACTTATTTCCCACTCAAATTTTCCACCTTATATTTTTGATATCATGTATGGATTTTGGGATATATGGGAATTACAAATATGGGCATTCGCGAGGAATATTTTTGGACACTTTTTGGGGCATTTCAGTCTCGGAATGTCAAAGAAACATACATAAGAGAAGTAATCATGAAGATTTCACCTTGACATGAATGTAACAAATGTATTTAAACATCATTTTCTAAAATCTCAAAATGAATGTCAAAAATTACCATTAACTTGTTACCATGAACATAAATGCATATAAAATGACAAAATGGCTTAAACTTAGGACTTGAAATCATATAGGGGACTTAAATTAGTACATTTAGTTTGAGTAGAGTGGAAACGATGTTGGTATTGCTTACTCATGTCTAAGGTCACCCACACACTTCCTCAACATGGATATATGGAAGCCTGGATGAATCATGTCCATCTCCATAGACAACTAGGAAGATAAGTCTAAGCTCGACCGGAAAGAAGATTCGCTCGCCCCTAAGTATATGGTTAAATGCTTAGTGTGCCATGATTAAGAAGCACATAAACTGAGTTATTCATGGGAAAAAACCAACTCATAGGCAACTTTACCCACTCTCTGCAAAACTTTACAAGGGCCCACAAACCTTGGGCTTAATTTCCCCTTCTTGCAAAACCGGACCACACCCTTTATGGGTAAGACCTTCAAATAGACGCAATCACAAACCTTAAACTCGAGATCTCTTCTCCTCGCATCGGAATAGGACTTTTTTCTACTTTGGGCTGTTTTCAATCTTTTCATAATCAACCTCACCTTCTCTAAGGCCTCCATGACCAAATCCTGACCTAGCAAAGCCATCTCCTCCAGAGTGGTAGCTATTGTTGTCAACCTCACCTTCTCCAGGGCTTCCATGACCAAATCCAAACCTAGCAAAAACATTTCCCCCACTTCAAACCACCCAACTGGAGATCTACAATGCCTACCATAAAGAGCTTCAAAAAGAGCCATACCCATGCTTGAGTGGTAGCTATTGTTGCAAACAAACTCAATGAGTGGAAGATGTTCATACCAACTACCTTTAAACTCCAAAACACAAGCTCTAAGCATATCCTCAAGTGTTTGGATAGTCCTCTCAGCTTGACCATCCATTTGAGGGTGAAAGGTCATGCTAAGCTTAACCTTGGTAC